>JAVKPL010013502.1:0-72680 GCA_032173675.1 Gastrolobium villosum | reverse complement strand
GTACCTTGGTTCAGGTACATATCTATGAGAGTAAGGGATGAAAAGTCCCCTTTCAGGGGTACCTCGGTAGGTAACCCACCCTTTCCTCTCTTTCAACTCGGCACCACTCCGAGCCGTATATACATCAAAGAAGAAATAAAAAAGGGGGACTGTCCAAGGAATAAAGAGGTAAGAGCACAGCTGCTCAAAACCTCGGATGAAAGCCCATGAATTTGGGTGAAGCTGGGAAGGCGCCACTCGAATCCGGCGCAGCACGGCCATTTGGAAGTCGGTGAATGGAAACCGGATTCCGACCTTGGTGACCAAATCCCGGTAGAAAAAAAGAAGAAGCAGGGCTCATCTGATATGGGGCCTGCGCATATTGGAAAATCGCCCGGTGGAAGAAGGTCGACCCCCTCAGGATTCCCAAGAGGAAGCTGGGAGACGTCGGCTGGAGTCATGACTGACCGCATACGAAGGATTTCTAGTAGAACCCATTCGTTGACATCATAATTGTCCATTGTCAGGTCCCTGGAACACGAAGGAGTCGGGTCAGAAATATAATCAACCTGACTTGACCCAGAATCATCTAAATCAGATGGTAACGGGCCTGGACTCCAAGAAAAAGGGATAGAGTCGTCAGAACTACTAAGAAGATCGACGAAGGGCACCTGACTGGATGCCGAGTCATCAAAAGTAGTGGGGATTTCCGATTTGGGAAAACCCAGCTCGGATGAAGAGATGCTGGAAGAACTATTACTCAACTGGAAAGGTGGGATCCGATCTAAAACAGACCCCGAACCTTGCCCAAATGGTGGAGGAGGAAGAATATAGGACAAGGGAACGGGCTCGGAAAAGAAACTTGGCCCGGAAGTGGAAGCCCGAGGAATCGAGGAGGACGCACCCCTAGTAAAAGATGGTTGGGGGTATTCACCCCTGCGTCCCCTCCGACTCCGACCTCTACCTCTCCTACCACGAGCACCTCTGGAGGTCTGACGACCTCCTCGCTGACTTCGGAGAAGCTGCTCAAGCCTCTCCTCCTCAGTATACTCCCTACCGTAGAACCAGTATTGCACAGATCGCGGTAACCTATCTACCATCTCCTCAGATACCTCTCCACTCTCATTTCGACCACCAGAATTACCAGGAGCGTCCATTACCCACTCAAAAGGGTGGGTAAGACAAAAAACACTCCCTACCAGATATAAAACGAACAAAAAGTACAGAAATCTACAAGAAAGAAAGTTACCTGATGCGAAACTGGGTAGAGGAAATGGCCAAGGTAAGAACACTGGGACAGAAAGAAAGGTGCAGAAAATTCAATGTGCAGAAAAACCCAACCCCAGGAGACGCAAGAGAACAGGAAAGAAGAGGTGGAAATGGACTGAGGTATATTTATAGGGCTGAGGGGGTGGAAGACCAAAGGTTGGCATCTCAAACGTTTGAAGCATCAGGGGCAAAAAAGGATTTTCGCCACCTCGCACGTCCTGCACCACCTACCTGCAATTAATGCTCGCAATCATGGCCTACTCTAGGCTCAGACTAGCTCTCCTGCCCAATGCGCGGAACGGCCAGTAAGGGGAGTACGCGTGTCCTGTTATAACCGTCACTGCAGGAGTAAGACGAAGGGACAAAAAGTGGTAATAAGACGAAAAGTCAGAAACTCGAAACGTCATCTCAAGGGTTCCGACATCCGAAATCCACTGATCCAACAAATTTGATCCAAAATCATAACAAGGTTCGAAGAGTTACGACCTCCGACATAGTTTACACGTGGAATAAAAGGCAAGATGAAGAACGGCTGACTTAACCATAGAATCTCGGCATTCCGACTTCCAGAATACCGAGCTGGGGGGCAACTGTTACGGATGGACCTCAGCCAACCGCCCTCCGAGAATATCTCGGATGAGGGATATGGCCAAATCCTAACTGACCCATATCTGCCCGTTGAGGCCGACCAAATCGGACTCGATCTCAACAACGGAGCTCAGCAGCCGAGCCAGGTACCTCTATAAATAAGCACCTAAACATCTCAGGTACACACCTCTGAATCGCCTAGCTTATTCCACTCATTGTGCACACACAACACCCCTGGTTATAAAGCCTATCGCCGGTGCGCAGTGATTGGGAACTCGGCATATAGCCTAGTGAGTTGGGCATATACATCTCTGAGCGCATACCATCCGGTATAGCAATAAGGTCTACCTCGGACCTAACATATACCCAAAAAAAAGAAATTTTGTGGGACATTTGGAAGTTATACAAGTTGATTGTGTAATGTGTTTACTCGGGAATCAAATTCAAAACTTTTGAGAACCAATTTTAGAGTCGGGTGTTTCTTATTTGGATTATCAGTTTTGAAAATAAAAATCATCTGATCCAATTTCTTAGGTATGATCATATAATTATCCATTCAGTTTGGATTTTTTTTCAAATTCGATCTAATTCAATCTGATTTTTTTCGGTTTAGATAGGATTGATTTTCAGATTTTTGAAATCCTAAAATTTGTTTCATGATTATTGTGCAAATAACTTTTTTTTATATATATTGACTTTATAATTATTATTTTTTTGAAAATCAAAAACATTAGAAAACAATAATATAGTGTTTTTTTTTTTTACAATGAGATATGAAGGTCTATATATATGAAATTTTGTTGATGAGATGTGACTATTTTTTTTTTGGTTTAGTTGATGGGTTAATGGGTCTTGGGTTTAGAAATTTTTTGGTTATGATTGGGGAAAACCCAAGTAGATAAAGGGGAATTAATATATTAGATCGGTTTGAATTGAATCGGTTTTCATCAGCCAATCTGAAATCCAATCCAATCAAATTAAAACTTGCGGGTTTTTTTTCGATTTTCAATTTATTTGGTTATCGGTTTTTCGGTTCGGTCGCCGCGGTTTGAATAAGTTTGGATTGGTCGATGAACACCCCTATTTTGCATGGATTTTTTTTTTTTAAAAAAAAACTATGAATTAATTCTTAATTTTTTTTTAAATTAAAATTATTTTGCATTTGGTTGGAGAATATAAAATGGTATTTTGAGTAAAAAAATTAAGGGAAAAATGTATCTAATATTACTTTAGACAACTTTGTCTAATGTTCATCAAAATGATGTCGTTTTGGGGTTAAAAAATTTAAAAAATAGAATGATAAAGACTATTATAACCTTGAAATAAATTAAAATTACAAAAACACCATGATTTCCGGCCAAAACGACGTCGTTTCAATGAACATTAGATAAAGTTATCTAGAAAATATATGTGATTGTAATGGTAGAATGGGAATAGAACAAATTGAATTTTGAAAAAAATATTTAGATTTTATCCCTTTTTCATTAATAAGGAATCTTAGCTATAGAATTATTTTTTTTTTTCTATTTTACTTCTTAAAAAAAAAAAAAATCCAAATACACGTAATAAATAAAAAGTGCTTTTGTTAATAGTATTGGGCTCATATCTGTTAGTTCCATTAACAGATCTATCTTCACAGGCCCACACTTTATACACACACATTACAATTCATTTATTTTTTAGAAATACAAGGAAAGAAAAAAGCACATTACAATTTTAGCCCTGTTATTGAGTCCTGGTTTTGACTAGTTTAACCCATTTAAACCATGAAAAGGTTGTTGCGTAATTAATTAATTAGTATTGTTATGTTAGTTAAAGTGGAATTATTTTAAAGTTTTCATTGACTATATTAATACGACGTTATCGTTAGTAACAAAAATGATATTAAATAGAAACATTAATAGCTTATCTATCTTTTCCCCACTATACAAATTTAAATTAAATATATCATTAGATTCTACATCTGAAAAAAAGCAAAGGATAATATATCTTTTTCTTATTATCTCTTATTATTATATTTTAATCTTTAATTTTCATCAATTAACGGCTATAATTTATTAAAAATTAATAATTATATTAAAATAAAGTAAGATTATATTTATAAATTTCTTATTTACAAACTACATTAAATATAATTGATCATACTTCAATCAAAAATATATGACTAATTATACTTAATATAATTTATAAAAACATTGTGAATGGATACTTCCCTATTACAATAACTATCACATAAAGTATACATAGTACACTGTTTTGAGTCCGTTGTCATTTTTCGCATTTGCACATGCATGAACTTCATAGTTTATTCCAAGTCACATGTTAGTTAGGGTATCGGGTAAGTAATCATAAAGAAAGTTACTCCCGTGACATCCCACCTAACTGTCATTAAGACTTAGTTCCGCAAATGTTACCAATATATTTCAGGAGTTGAATGAAAATTTTCATTCCACAGGAATCAAAATTAAAAAAATAAAAATAAATTATCAATATAAATCCAAAATATTTATTTATTTTTCAATTTTTAATAGGATATGTGAGATCAATATTATTAAAATCAGCCCGATCCGACCTATCGGACCGGTTGAATCGATTATTAATGAGTTCAATTCAATCAATTTATCAGCCATACATGCAATCCTGTTAAGAACTGTCGAACCAATCACAAATCAAATTTAACCGATGCTAATCTGATATCGATTTTCTGGATGAAACAATTTTTGAAAATAGTGCAGAATAATTCCACATAAGTACTTATTATATTCAAACTTGGCACTTAAAAAAAAAAAAAGGAGGCGAACTGTTAACCACTAACTCAAATTACTTTGGTAGTTATATTACTTTTATTTATATATTTATTATATACTTTTATATAAATTTAATTTATATGGTACCCAAACTGAATAAATGACCTATCCCAGTTTAATAAATGGATTTGATGTTTTTCATGTTATAGAAAATAAAATTATTTCTTACATACATATAAAAAAGGAAAAAAAATTGTGATGTTACTTTAGACAACTTTATCTAATATTCATCGAAATGATGTCATTTTGGGGTTGAAAAATTAAAAAATTAGAATGATAAAGATTATTATAACCCTGAAATAAATTAAAATTATAAAAATACCATGATTTTCGTCCCAAAACAACGTCGTTTCGATAAACATTAGATAAAGTTATCTAAAATAACTTTTGAAAAAATAAACCCATATAAAAATGTGTGGAGTTCATGTGAAAAAAAAAGAAAAAAAATTATGTATCTTATATATTTTTATGTGGATACAGGTATACAGATAACAAACCCTTAATAAATAAATAAAAAATGTTTTTGCTTATGTTGGGGATAATTTTTGTTATAAACAGAAGAAAAAAAATTAATAAGATCCACTTGTGTTTATATGGGTCTGGTAGAAAAGGTTTTTTATAAGTAAAAGCAGAACATTCAACCCTTATAAATATTCCTTTGTATTGCATGTGCTTTTAATGTTACAAATCTTTTTTTTTTTTTTTTCGAAAAAATGTATCCTCTCATATTTAAAAATGATGACAAGGTTCAGTAAAACCTGTGAAGGTGAATTAGTTTAGCAAGTTAAACTAACTTGAATAATCACTGTTCACTGTATATTTATACAGTGAACTCGTTGAACTCGTTGATGATGTGATTTGATTTGATTTAATTGAAAGAGGTTGCTTTCATGTTACCTTCCTTAATCGCTTCTAGTTTTACCCAAATCTACCTTTCTTCACAGTTCATCTCCAACACCAACAACAATGTCAGATCCGAACCAGATTTCATTTGCACAATCTTTCTTGTGCAGTGCTTTTGCTGCTTGTCTCGCCGAGGTAACCTTCATTCCTTCAATCCGTTTCGATTTCGAGTTTTTTTGATTCAGCATGTGTGCTAGGTTACTCGCATTCGATTGAAATTGAAGTATACGTTAGGGCATTCGATTTATTGATTATTAATTATCTTTGTGCTTTTGAGTTTCATGCAGTTTTGTACTATTCCTCTGGATACAGCTAAGGTTAGACTTCAACTTCAAAAGAAGGTTGGGGTTGATGATGATGTGGGTTTACCTAAATATAAGGGCTTGCTGGGAACGGTTAAGACCATTGCTAGAGAAGAGGGTGTATCAGCTCTGTGGAAAGGCATTGTTCCTGGTTTGCATCGTCAATGTTTATATGGGGGCTTAAGAATTGGGTTATATGATCCTGTGAGTATATAAAATGTTTTTCCTTTTGTTGAATAAGACTATGTTGTCCTTGGAGGAACATGGGTTGTACATATGAACTGCATAATGGACAGGTCAAAACGTTTCTTGTTGGTAGTGCATTTGTTGGAGAGGTTCCTTTGTACCATATGATACTTGCTGCTCTGCTGACTGGTGAGTAATTTCTCAACAGTTTTTATTGGTTCAGATTGCTTAACATTCATTGACCTGCTCACATTCGTGTGGAGGTTAGCATTCTCCATGCTTTCAATGGGACAAAAAACCATTCTAATTTTTAAAAGGCATAAATAGCTTGAAGTACTTTCATTTGATCCGGATTCACATGAAAATTAGAATTTTAGCAGTGTGTGTTTTTATTTTGTTATCTACTTATCAAGCAACTTCTTCATCTTGGTTCTGAAGCACAAGGCTTTTTCATAAATGTGAAATTGTAATTGCATGATGTTGTTTTAGAGTCAAATCAATGACTTCAAATCCAGATAATATAGATAAGGGCCGACCCAGTTCAAATACTCACTTCGTGAGTGTCTGGGAAAGGGAATACTCTAGGCAGACTTTCCCCTGCTTTTTGTAGAGAGGCTGATTCGAACCCGCGACCTGACACACCACGGCAAGCAAGCTTACCGCTGAGCCAAGTCGGCCCTTCAAAACTTGTAAATCTGAGAGAAGGGAAATGTGAAGGGATGAGGAAATTCAAAAGAGAATTAATTAGATTTATCTTTTTAACGAAAGGATTTGAATGCTCACTAGTTGTATTTTCCTTCTAAATAAAGAGAGTGGTTCCTTGTCCAGTTGAAAGTTTGGAGGATTCTACCTCTACACAAAAGGTGAGGAGGTTAGCATTCCTCGTGTATATCCATCTATGTGTGTTTTGTTCTGCATTATATGTTATAGTTACTGACTCACTTTTTTGAACTTGTGATAGGTGCTTTGGCAATCACGATTGCTAATCCAACTGATCTAGTCAAAGTTAGGCTTCAATCTGAAGGCCAATTGCCATCTGGGGTACCTAGGCGTTATTCTGGTGCTATGGATGCGTATTCAACTATAGTGAGACAAGTCAGACTTTCTTCTGATGAGTTTTTTGGTTTTGTTCCTTTCTATATGTTGAAAATGTACTAATTGAGTCATATTTTGTTAAACTAGGAAGGGTTATTGGCCTTGTGGACTGGGCTTGGGCCCAATATAGCACGGAATGCAATTATAAATGCTGCTGAACTAGCTAGTTATGATCAAGTGAAACGGGTAATCACATTATAGGGTATTCTAAATTGGACTTTTGCTATTATTGAAAGTTGTTGCTTTACATAGAATTTAATCGCAATGCTGCTCTGATTCTTTATACTTATGCAGACAATTTTGAAAATTCCAGGGTTCATGGACAATGTCTTTACTCACCTCCTAGCTGGCTTAGGTGCTGGTCTTTTTGCTGTCTTTGTTGGTTCTCCCGTTGATGTGGTAGGTGCTACCCCAGCCCCTCCCCCTCTGCCATTTTTTTTGTCAGCAGTCTGCACTTGCATTTAAGATAAACATATCATTGGTAATAATGACAGTCAATGAAAAGAGACAGAAAGAGAAGAAAAGGGCACATTCTTAATCTTTTGGTATAACATTTTGGTGCTGGATCTTGCAAAGATAAAGCTGACAGCGTTGGTGCTGGATCCTGTGTAATTTTATTTTTTTAAAAAAAAGGAAGAAATCAAACACTAAAGTAAAATTTTCTTTCAATAATTCTGGCTGTGTTCTCTCTTAAACGTCCTTGTGAAGTTATAAGGAACATGGTATTTTGAAATTTCAGAACTATTGCAAGATTCAATACTGGGTACATGAAAATGTTCAATTGAACAATTCTGGTGAAACTCTTGTGAAGCAAAACCATCTAAATTCTCTGAATGATGATTTATCCATGCTTACAATTTTCCAGGTGAAATCCAGGATGATGGGAGATTCAACCTACAAAAGCACATTTGACTGCTTTCTCAAAACTTTGTTTACTGAGGTTTGTGAACTTCTTCCTTATTTGATTTTGTCCTTTATAAATGGCACCTTAAAATCTTGAAACCTATCGAAATTGAAAGATTCATTACAGTAGTTAGCATCTTTTGTTGTTATGTTAGTCTTTATTTTGGTTGTTCTGATTGTTTTACGAACATCTCTGGTTAAGACCTAAATTATATTAGGTGACATGGGAGACCAGACACAAACTTTCTAATGCTTAATTAAACAGGCTATAGGCAGTACTGAATTCTCAAACAATGAAAATAACTTTTCTTTCTTGTGCAACGTTTGTTGCTCTGATCTGGAACAAACTGAAAATATTTTTGACAGTTGCTGCCAGCTTGTTGTTTTGTTTAGAAGCTGACATGAGGGTTTGTGTAAGTTTATCTTTTTCTCTGGACAACTTAAACTCATGTCACAAATGTATTGCAGGGATTTTTAGCCTTCTATAAAGGTTTCCTTCCTAATTTTGGTCGAATAGGAGCCTGGAATGTGGTTATGTTTCTTACACTGGAACAAGTAAGATATACATCTTTAATATTACCTTATGTAATTTATATATCCTATTGCACCTTATTATCCATATATAAATGTCCTGCTTAAAGGTTTGAGCCACATGTATATGCTAAGTTTCACAGCTTAAAAAGGGTACGGTAGGTCTGTCTTGGTTTTATCAATATTTTCAATGAAGATTTTACAATTCAATACAATTATTTCTACAAATTTGTTTCTTCTGCCTGAGCTTGTAATATCGCATGCACTCAAGAGAAAATGGCTTTTAGTAACTTCTATTTTTCACCTTGATCACAACCAAATACGTAGATCTTGTCTGAAAGTTGTCATATCCGAGCAGAATGGCCACCTCTCTAAACTCGCATTCAGTTAAAACGAGGGTGAATTTTCCCATAAAATTGCCTCTTTAGTTACTTTTGTGATAAATAACACCACCATGTTTGGCCTCGTAAATTACAAGAGACTGCTTTTACCTTTTGGTATCATTAACTGTTTTGTGGGTCTGCTTCACTTAACATGAAATTGTATATGACTATATGATTCTGCCTGTCAATATTGAAAGTGCTCACTATTTGATCCATGTGACAGGTCAAGAGAGTTTTTAGAGCATAAGTGTTGTTACTCTTCATGATTGAGATTCAAGAAGCAGAAATAGTGTTCTTTCTCGGATGAGTGCTGCCAATATGGTCAACAGAATTGTTACAATAGATAGGTCGCCTTTCTACGTTTGTTTCCTACTTCTGTGATTTGGATGGATGTCACGCTTCATATATTCTTACTCAATGAATAAACCCTCAAATTAAATTGCTATATTTGTTTCCTACTTGTGCCATGTGGATGCCACGGTTCATATATTCTTAGCCAATTAATAGATCGTCAAATTACATTTACATAAAAGGTCTACACTGTACTGTATCGACATGATGTATCATTTTCTGGGAAATTTATTGAATAGATGAATGAAATGAATCATGTATTAACACTTAAATTTATTTAGAGTTTGTAATTTATTTTGCTATTCAAATATTGTTGAGACTTGTTGCCAGTGATGCAGAAGATGGATTTTGCTGGTTCCCTTGGTGACCCCAAGTACCTTTGGATTCAGGGAATCTAATAATTCTCTTCTTCTCTCCTCTTTTTTGCAAGCCAAAAATCCAGGGAAAAAGTATTAACTCGCTTTCATAGATTTGAGAATGAACTATATCATAATCATTTCAAGGTCAGATACAACATAGTCTGTCATAACGCATTTTCAAGCTGAATTCACCACGAAATCAATAACTTAGACTAAAGATTTTCACATTACATCAGTAGAATGGTAATCCTGTTAGGCAAATGTTAGGATCACTCTCACCAGCTCCTATAAAACACGACTTCCAAAAAACTTATGTTCTGGCAATCAAATAAACTCTAGCCTTTATAACAGACCCATTCCCAAGCTTAAATCCAGGGCTAACTGGGAACCCTACAACCTGACCAGCTGGGACTCTCCCACCTGAAAATTTCACTACACTGTCCATATACTGAGTATGGAACTCAGCTCCACGACTTGCCTCAAACTGACTTGGTGCAGGGTTCAATGAGAATGCCAGTAAATGCAGCAACCACACTGTTTTGGCCATCACTAAAAATTCAGTATAGAACTCACTCCTTGGGTGGTTTCCTGCTTGGACTTGACTGTGCTGCTCCAAGTTACCAAACAATGACTCCTCCATCTTGGGATGGACAATAGCAAGGTACTTCTTGGAACAGAATTTGCCAAAGTGACATGTTGGTAGGATTCCAAGAAGCTCTGTAGGATCCATGGACTTCATGTCCCGGTACTGAGTGAAGCAATCGCGGCGAAACTGGTCAGGGTTGAGGAGGGAGGAGAGGCTACCATCCATGTAGAAAGTCTCGTGGTCGAACCCTTGGAAGATTTTCCTGGATATATAGGATTCAAGGGCATACTTGGCATGGTGAGATGAGACAATGGAAGTGGTTGAAGTAATATGGTATTTGTCAGTGGAGGCAGTAGCTGCTTCAATGGAACGAACAGCAGCTGTGATATCCCAATGTGCATTGTGCATGAGAGACAGGAGCAGAGATGTGAAGGACTTTGATGCTTCTTTTACTTGCACCATTGTTGCTTCAAAGAGTTGCGGAGTTGGAACTGCTGCAATTGCTGCCAAAAGAATTTCACAAAAAAAAGACTCAGATTTCAATATTCAAGCAGCAATTTCCAACCTGAATAGAGCATAAGATCCTCTATTCATTTCCACTTTATAGCAAATAGCAACTTTGGTTTAACTTGAAGGAGTTTCTGAAACTCCAAATCATGCCATTTGGGAATTCTCCAAAAAAACTAAACCAAAATGCACATGCAAGAATCACTTTGAATAAAAGGACACTTCAAAGCAACAAAATAAAACAAAAAGAAACATTACTTTTTCTGAATTTTCTACCCATACAAACAAAACATTTTCATTAAATAATCTTCAATAAAAAAATAAATTAAAAAAGAAGGGCTTGCATAATTAACCTTGAATTCCTAGTTTCCTCTTAGACTGAGACCTCCCAGGCTTCTTTTCACCACTGCCATTGCTGGAGAGTGCAACAACATTCTCAAGCTTCTCTTTCAGATTCTGAACCTCCAAATCCTTTGTCTTCACCTCCTTCTTCAGCTCCTCCACCACCGCCTCGTACGGCGCCACCACCTCCCTCAGAGACACCGCACCAATACCACCACCACCACCTCCTCCTCTCCTACGGCCCCTCCTCTTACCACCGCCGCCGCCGTCACCGTTGCGCCGGAACCGCTCCCTCAACACGGCGAGCTTCCTCAGCTCCGCCACCACCGCCACGTCAGCAGCTCTCATCTTCTCCGGGTCCCACGGCGAATGCGCTTCCTGCAACCTCACGTACGCTCTCTTCATTGACGACACCGTTTCGAACACATCCTCCATTACTGCCTCCATCTGCTTCACCTTCAAACCCGTCAACCCCACCATTTTCTCTTCCTCGTAATCTCCATTCTCTTCCTCGTACCCTTTATCTTCCTCTCCTTCTTCTGATTCTTCTTCATCCTCTTCACCCTCTTCTTCGTACCTGTTTTCTTCCGATTCGCACGGCGAGTTTTCTTCCTTGACTCCGGCGGCGAGGGGGTGGAGGAGGCAAGAGGCGGTGACCCTTTGGATCAGATCGGAGAAATTCGACACCTTTCTCGTCATTGGTCACAAGTTGATGTGTTTGATAGAGTCAAGAAACAGAGTCACTGAGTGAGAGACGAGAAACAGAAAATAGAAAAAAGTTAAGCTTACAAATGGTGGAGGGTCTGAGTGGGTCCACTGACTCGTTGAGTGACTCAAATAAGGCTATAAATAATTAAGCGATGTATATTCCGAACACGTGCTGTGTGTGTTTGTGACTCGCTGGTTTCTGTGAACCAGTGTCAGAGCTACCACGAGGAGGTTAAGAAAAATGCCTTTGCACATTTTTATGAAAATAGTTACCTAACAATCGGAACTTGAGTGGGAAAGTTTTAAATTAAACAAGTAACAATCTTGTGATAGGATCAGTTTACAATTTTTTTTTTGTAATACACTAACGTAAGACTGGTGTACTCTGTGTGATTAATGTAGGACCGGTCCTACATAACATAGTTTGTAAATAAAAATGTTTGTAAATATAATTTGCCCCAACAATCTTACCTTAAAAAAAATGTAATGGGTAATTAATATTGGAAAAAAGTTTCTAAAATAATTTTAGAGAAGTTTATCTAAAGTTATCGATAATATATACTTATGATATGAATTTTCTTTCTTTCTTCAATCACATTAGTTGATGTGAAAAGTGAAAAAAAAATTTATATGTATAATACGATAGTATATAGTTGAAATTGATAATTGTTAGACAATTTTTGTAAAGTAATTTTACAAAAATATAACCCAATTAATATATATTTTATTTTTTTGATGAAGTATTTATAAGTGTGGATAGATGTCTCCAAATGCCAATACCAGTAAGGATAGGGAGCCTTTTATTTAAGAAGAGAGAGAGGGGAATTGGTATTTATTGTGGTGAAGCTAACCAATGGTTTGGTTAGTTAGACATTAGTGACCACAACTTAAAGGAGAGAGTTATGATGTTTGACCTGTTGCCGGAGACGCCCGGATTAATGTGGCGGCGCGTGGCGGTGGAAGGTAGTGACGGTCGTGACTGGGAGGTGGTTGACTGTTGGTTGTTAAGTTCCACAGTACTCAGAGACAGAGTGGGTCGTGGCATTGTGTGGAATGGGTGATTATTTATGGTGCGCTGGGACCACAATAATTTTTTAGTATAAATAAGAAAATAATATTGAAAAAAAGAGAAAATAACATAAATAAAAAAAAATTAATATTATGAGAGGGAGCATCATCGAACGTATAAAACATTTCCGTCGAATGGAAAGGAAAAGGTGGACCATGGTGGCAGTGTTACTAATTGCTTGCTGTCATAGCATGTGAAAAGAGATAAGGGCACACTGTCAAGTGTCAACTGTGTGGAGACATAGATATTTAGGTAATGTTATATCAAAAAGGGTTAAATACTTCTCGTAATGAATTTTACATTTATTAAAAAAAAAAGTTTTACATGTAAATCCAAATTAAAGGTTGATAATATGATAAAATACTTCTCGTATAATGTAAGAAATATTTTTTCTTATTAAAAATAGAGAAAAATATTTTTCATATGAAGGGAAGAAAAAGAAAAAGAAAATATGAATCTCACACACTTATATAAATATATATATATATATATATAGAAAATAAATTTATCTCTTATAACATAAAAAATATTAATTCCAAATATATAATACTATTGTTCCACTTTTTTAAATTAAAAAATAGAGAAAGAGTCTATCAATATGCATGCAATTCTTTGTTTTATTATGGAAATATAAAAAAAAAATGTAATCAAAGTTATGCAAAAATAACAGTATTCATATTATTTTAACAATAATATTAACGATGAATCTTCTCCTATTATAAATGTCTAATAACCAATTATAAAAATTAAATTAATATTTGAATAATTGACAACATATAACAATTTTTCCATTGTGGATTGTTTTATGAAAAATATATATGTACTGTACAGATAGTATTTGTTATTTTATGAATTTACACATGATGTCATATTACTTGTTCATGTTAATCGTGATTTATATATAATTAATTTTGCAATTTTTTCGCCAATTTTTTTTTTGCAAAAATCAAAAATTAAAATGGTCTAATGTGTCAACAGGATTAGTTTAGTTAATAAAGATTGCAGTGTTTTTTTTTTTTTTTTTGGTGAAAAAAGTGTTTTTCTTTTAAGGTTGTTCGATTCTCAGTGTGATAGGGTTTAACTATAAATTTATCTTTAGATTTCTAATCTGTAGGCTTTTTTTCCCCACCAGTAACGTTGGTGTGAATGGTACATACAAGTTTATCTAAAGAACAATGATAGATATCTATTAAAAAAAAATGAACAATGATAGTTGAATGTGTCCGAATTTTTTTTACACTTAATATTAAGTAATGATTATAAAAATTTACCATTCATTACAAGATCTGTGTAACTGTGTTGTATCTAGATACATTATTTTGCAATATTTATGGTAAATCTGTTTAAAATTATTGTTTAGTTTACAATATTGGATCTAGCATTAAATTTGTGTATAGTTTGTTGAAGGGGTTCATTGTTTATTGAGGCGAGAGTATTTTTTATTTTCTCTATTCTTACTTCTTAGTTGACTATGTCACGTGGGGGATCTCATTTTCATGTTATGGAATTTTTCATTTTATATTCAGAAGGTTATCACTTTTTCAAAGGAGTTGGCAGCTGGGGTCGCATCTTGAAAAAAGTGCTAAAAAGTAATTCTTTTTTCAAGTCATTTATAATTTATATGTGCTTGAAGATTGAAGCTTTGCATTTCAAAGGAATAAAGGTTTTTATATTGTAAAAGATGAGATTGACTAATAAACATATAAAAAAGTGGGTTGAATTTTGGAGTATTTATCAATCGATTCAAACTGTGATGATTGAATTAAAAAATTGATAATCGAATTAATCAAAAATCAAAACATAAAAAAATAGTATATTTTAATTGGACTGGAATGATTTTCGGCTTGATTAGTGAAAATTGACCCAACCAAACCGATACAATGTATAATGTATTTATTATTTTTGAAATTTTGCTAATGTCATTTTCCCTAATTTAGTAACCATTACTTAGTTTCGAACATTGGACTATTCCTAAATCCACACACACTCGTCCGCGTAGCACCTCTTCTATATGAAGAACCCACTTTCATTGCAGAATGTAGAGGCTCACTCCACCACGCTGTTGTCGTTGTCCTTTTTGTTTCCTTTGTGTGACAAGCTAACACTAACTCGCCTTCGCCATTGCCGCCGTCCCTTGTAGCTAATGATTTTTATGGTTAAAATTTTAGACTTTTTTAAAAAATTGGAAAATCAATCCAATCCAAACCAAAAAAGGGATTGAATTGGATCAGATTTTTTTTTAAAAAAAATGGAAGATTAAATGATCAAACCGAAAGAATTGGATCAGATAATTTTGCTTTAAAACCCATCCAATTAAAATCACAACCCCCTGCATACAATAGATTCCGTTCTAGAATGATCCCACAAATTACGCGTTTGTCATTTACATTAAATTATTATTTGTATTTGACATAGCTTGTGTAACAGCCCGTGTTAACCCGGATTGTTAACACACTATCGTATTAAGCCACGCTTAATTAAAATGCGAAATAATTTTTTCTTTAATTCAATTATGACGTCATTAACTTAACCAACTTGATTACTTAATCATTTTCATAAAAATACTGCCTGTATGTAAATTGCAAGACAACTAACTGAATACCTCGTACATAAATATAAGGTGAGTATCTAAAACCGCAGGACTACAACATGCAGCCTGGGTCAAAATCCTGATACATTAATTACAACAACGAATTAAAAGACATAATCAAACCATGTGGCATGGACAAACCCCATGCTCACCAAATAAGGCAACAATGCCCAATCAACAGTCTCAACATGATAACATAAATAAAGCGGAAAACATAACATAACAGCAGTCAATCCAGCAGAACAACATATCATACTATCAACTCAGCTCGGGCCTCCTGCCACCAGAGCCCTCAACATTACCTGATCCTGAAATAAGCGTCCCCAAACGTGGGGTGAGATCTCTAACAAGAAATCTCAGTAAGACAAGGGGTCCTCAAGGAGTCTCCACCCCAAGCTCACTTACATGTGTAATATAAGTTCAAAAACAGTATTACAATATAAGTTCCAAAATCATGCGATACAGCAATTAATCATGCCATGTGTGTTTATCAAATCTACTGGCCAGAGAAATGTAGGAATACGTCTATGCCTACATGAGTACATGGATACTACCTGCACCTCACCCACAGTTTCTCCATCTTGTATGTACTACATACTCAGGATTACCGTCTAGGTGGACACCACATGCATCTCATAAAAGCTCATTGCATATAAATAGCTCAACAGCATTTCCAAAACAATAAAGCATGTAACACAGCATGCATAAACCCATCCCCATGGGACATGGTGGAACATCAAAATGGCTAAACCGAGGACACGAAAGCTTACCTTGCAAGCTAGCTATCCAAGCCAAGAGTCCAACCACTCACAAGTCCACAAACAGCAGTATCACAATCTGATATGGACCAATAACACATTAATATTCATGCATCACAAGCATACAACTTAAAGACTACGCCTTTCCTTTACGTTTTACGTCTTAAGGCTTCCAACAAAGCCATAAGCCCTTAATCATATGATTCAGACTTAGTTCATTTATTACAGAAGTTCAACTTCCTTAATCTAGGGTCCACACACACCCAATAGCTTACTGTTCATACAGTACAGCTACTGTCTGCGCAAACCCAGGATATCCGGATATCAGAAGGGGCATATCCGGATATGCCATATCCGGATATCACACTGGGAATATCCGGATATGCCATATCCGGATACCCAGATCCCATATCCGGATATCAATATCCGGATACCATATCCGGATACTGATATCCGGATATCTGTTCGACAAATATCCGGATATCTCACGACAGAATGCAGTTTCTGCATTTCGTGAATATCCAACCCAAAGATCCAACTTTTGACACATGTAAACGTTAAAGGATCCATTTTTAAGCATATACAAGTTCACTTAGGTGTTGGTTACTTCATTTTAATCTTTTACATGCCAAGACACCAACGTTAAGCATTAAACTTAAGATCAAAGGTGTAGGAAACTTACCCCAAGCTTAAAACAGAGCAAGGTGTGCTCTTGGAGCTCTCCCAAGACACTTCAAACTCAGCCACACAATGGTGTACGAAAATGCACACCAAGATGAGTCCTTTCTTCTCAAAGGTGGCTTCTTGGATCACTCACAACCAAGAAGAAACTCACAACCCTCACACAACACCAACTCAGCCTCACACCTCAACCAAAACAGCCTTCTCAACTCAGAATGAGACCAACAATGAAATCTCAAGGCTCACTCTCACCCTCACAAGTGTTTAAAGTGATGGAACAAGCATGAAAGGTGATAATCTAGGCCAAAAGAAGAAGAAGAAGAGCAAAGGAAGCACAAAGGGTGAAGGAGAGCCAATGGAACAGTGTTTTCCACTCTCAGCTGCAGCCTCCACGTTTGATATGGTGTTCCTAGGATTTTGTGCCCTTTTAATGTGTCTATTTATAGAAACAAGCCACTAATCGTGCAGTATTAGCCTTAATAGCAAAGTAAAAGATCTTGATCTCAAACTTTGGATTCTAGACCTAGACATTTTTCTAAGATTTGTCATATTTTTATTTTATTTTTCGGAGCACCTTTCCGGTACGCGCTTTTCCATAGCCAGTATCAGTTCTGGCATCAGATTACGTTATTTTGACTTGAAACTTATTTTACAAGTCCTACATAATATTCTAGTAATTATGATGCATTCGTTATAATTTTCCGGGATACTTTTCCGGTACGCATTTATACCGAGTAGCAGAACCGGTATCTGCGATTTTCTTCCGAAAAGCGACTTTCAGCATTCTTACCCACTAATTGTAATTATTAAAGCCTCATAATAATTATTAGGGTTAATTATGGAATTATTTCCTAATTATCATAATTAATTTACTAATTACCTTAATTAGCGGTGCGGGTTCTTACATTCACCCCACATTTTTAAGGATTTTGTCCTCAAAATCAGAAACATACATGTCTCGAAAGTCGGGATACTGTCGGAGAAGCTCATCCTCTCGCTCCCACGTGCACTCCTCGGGACTACGCCAGTCCACTGCACCTTGACCATCGGAATGATCTTGCTCCTAAGTTGTTTCTCGCCTCGATCGAGAATCTTGAGTGGTCCGACGGGAGTCTTTAGGTTCTCCCGAACCTCCACATCATCCGGCTGCACCACGTGCGAAGGGTCTGCTATGTACTTCCGAAGCTGAGACACGTGAAACACGTCGTGGATGTTGGCTAGGTTCGGAGGCAAGGCGAGTCGATAGGCAACTGGTCCTACTCTACCAAGGATCTGGTAGGGCCCAATGAATCGCGGGCTCAACTTCCTCACTCCGAGTGCCCGTCCAACACCGGTGACAGGTGAAAGTTTCACAAACACGTGCTCACCCTCACTGAACTCCAGTGGTCGATGCTTGACATCATAGTAGCTTTTCTGGCGATTCTGCGCCTGCTTCAACTTTTCCCTGATCATCTGGATCTGCTGGGTAGTATCTTGGACAAAGTCCAAGCCAAATAGCTCCTTATCTCCAACCTCAGACCAGCAGGTAGGAGTCCGACACCTCCTACCATACAGCGCCTCGTAGGGTGCCATGCCCAGACTAGCATGAAAGCTGTTGTTGTACGAGAATTCTACCAACGGAAGGTACCTATCCCATGCTGATCCCTGCTCCAACGTGCAAGCTCTCAACATGTCCTCCAATGTCTGGATGGTCCGCTCAGTCTGTCCGTCAGTCTGAGGGTGATAGGCGGTACTCAATCTCAACTGCGTACCAAAAGCCTTCTGCAGCGCCTCCCAGAACCGAGATGTGAACTTCGGGTCCCTATCACTGATGATACTCTCGGGCACCCCGTGAAGCCTCACAATCTCGCGGACATATAGCTTGGCCAACTGCTCTGTAGTGAAGCTCACCTTCACTGGAAGAAAATGGGCAGACTTGGTCAATCTGTCCACTATGACCCAAATAGAGTCACAACCAGCCTGAGTTTTAGGCAATCCCACCACGAAGTCCATGGAAATACTCTCCCACTTCCACTGTGGAATCTCAAGAGGTTGAAGTTTACCAGACGGTTTCTGGTGCTCGATCTTCACTTTCTGACATATCAAACACTTGGACACGTAGACCGCTATGTCCTTCTTCATGCCCGGCCACCAAAAATTCCTTTTTAGGTCCTGATACATTTTCGTAGCACCAGGGTGGATAGTGAACCGGCCCTTATGAGCCTCTGCCATAACCTCTTCGGTCAATGGCCCTCGAGGAATAACGATCCTCTTCTGGAAAAGCAGCAATCCATCCTCGTTCCAAGACACACCGTCCTGGTTCTTCACATAATCAAGGCACTCTCTTTGCACTTGCGCCTCTTTAATCTTTTCCATCAGCTCATTTATCACTTCTGTTGTTTCCAACTCAAGCAGTGCACCCCCAAACAAGGAGTTCATTCTCAAGTCTCTGAACTTCTCGATCACCTCGTAGTCGTTCATCATTAAACTGGATAAGCTCACGGATTTCCGACTCAAAGCATCGGCTACCACATTGGCCTTGCCAGGATGGTACCTCAACTCGAAGTCGTAGTCCTTCAAGAACTCCATCCATCTTCGCTGTCTCATGTTCAACTCCTTCTGGTCAAACAGATACTTCAGGCTCTTGTGATCACTGAACACAGCGAACTTCATGCCAAACAGGTAATGCCTCCAAGTCTTGAAAGCAAAAACAATGGCTGCCAACTCCAAGTCGTGAGTCGGGTAGTTCTCCTCATGAGGTTTCAACTGTCTTGAAGCGTAAGCAACCGCTTTACCTTTCTGCATCAGCACACAACCCAGCCCCTTTCCAGAAGCATCGCAGTATAACTCAAACTGTTCCGCAGGATCAGGAAGAACTAACACTGGAGCAGTAGTCAGTCTCTCCTTCAATTCCTGGAAACACTCCTCACACTCGTGTGTCCACACGAATGGAGTCTCCTATCGGGTAAGGCGAGTCATCGGTAGCACCATCTTGGAGAATCCCTCTATGAACCTCCGATAGTAGCCTGCCAAACCCAAGAAGCTTCTCACTTCTGTAACCGTCTTGGGCCTCTCCCAATCCATCACGGCCTCAATCTTGTTAGGATCAACTGCAACTCCATTAGCAGAAATCACATGACCCAGAAATTTCACCGCCTTGAGCCAAAACTCGCATTTCGACGGCTTAGCATATAGCTTTTTCTCTTTTAGCACTTGCAAAACAATCTTCAAGTGCTCCGTATGCTCCTCCTCCGTCTTGGAGTAAATCAAGATGTCGTCAATGAAGACGATCACAAACTGATCCAGGTACGGCTGGAAGATTCTGTTCATGTAGTCCATGAACACTGCGGGTGCATTGGTGAGTCCAAACGGGATCACCAAGTACTCGTAGTGCCCGTACCTCGAGCGAAACACTGTCTTTGGGACATCCTCCGGCTTTACCTGTATCTGATGATAACCGGACCGGAGGTCAATCTTGGAATACACGCAAGCACCCCTGAGCTGATCCAGCAAATCATCAATGCGTGGAAGAGGGTACTTGTTCTTGATTGTCACCTTGTTCAACTGTCTGTAGTCGGTGCACAACCGCATGGTCCCATCTTTCTTTTTCACAAAAATGACCGGTGCTCCCCAGGGAGACACACTCGGCCGAATAAAATCTTTCGCTGAAACCTCCTCAATATGCTTCTTCAGCTCCGCCAACTCTGGTGGCGACATCCGGTATGGAGCCAACGATATAGGCCCCACACCAGGCAATAAATCGATGGAGAACTCTATCTCCCTCTGCGGTGGAAACTCAGGAATCTCCTCGGGAAACACCTCGAGGAATTCCCTCACCACAGGAATGCCAGTGAGATCCTCCTGTGTCCCACTCACCAAACCTCCCAACATGACATAGCCAAATGCCCCTGCTCTCAAGGCCCTCCTCGCCTGCAGGACTGAAATGAACGGTGAGGAACTGGCTGTGGACCCACCCGGAGACATCACCACTTTCTTGGCACAGCAATCAATCATTGCACAGTTTCTGGACAACCAATCCATGCCCAGAATAATCTCAAGGTTGGCCATCGGCAATCCTATCAGATCTACCGAGAAATCAAGGCCATCCCACTGAAACGCTACATCGCGATGAACAGTGGATGTCAAACATTTTTCTCCGGTGGCGGTGGTCACCCGCATCGGTGGAGAAAGCACATCACTGGGCAACTCAAGCCCCACAGCAATAGGGGTAGCAACAAAAGAGTGCGTTGCCCCGGAATCAAATAATACATCAACAGCTGAACCACCAATGGTAACAGTACCTCTGACCAGGTTCGGAGCTCTGTCCGACTGCTGACGATCAAGTGTGTAGACTCGTCCTGTAGTAGGTGGCACGGCTGGTGCCCCAGTAGGAACCATCTGCAATGGCACAGCCTGCACTGCAGCAACTCTCGCCGTCGGGCAATCTCTGGAGTAATGGCCCTCCTTGCCACACTGGAAGCAAATCAGTTTCCCGGTAGAACACGGCCCAAAATGTGACTTCCCGCATCCCGAGCATCTGGGAGCAGGAGGTCTAGCGGCGTTCCCCTGTGTAGCAGTCTTTCTAAACTGATTTGGCGCTTGCTTAGCCGCCATCTGCTTGCCCTTGCCCTTGTTCGCAAAATTTTTGTTCTTCCAGGGAGTGGAACTGCCGGTACCCTGTGGCACATCCATCTTGGCCTTCTTGGCCTTACTCGTGCTGTAGAAGTCCTCAATATCACGACACTGCTGGACCAGTGTCCCAAAATCTCTGGAAGCAGACCCAGCTAAGTAACCAGCAATATCCTCACTAAGTCCCCTGCGGAACTTAGCAGCCAAGAATGTAGGAGTAGGCCTCGCCATCCTGAAGTGTGAAAACTTCACCAGCTCATTAAACTTGGCCAGGTACTCGTCGACAGACAACGAGCCCTGAACCAACTGGTCAAACTCCCCCTGCTTCCTCTCCTGTGAGTCATAAGGGAAGTATTGACCCAGAAAGCTCTCCTCGAAGAATGGCCACGTCATCACATGGCCCTGCATCTCGTAGACCTGAGAAAGATTGGTCCACCACTCATGGGCCTCGCCCTCCAGCATGTACGTGGCGAATAACAGCTTCTGCGGATCCGTGCACTGCATGATCCGGAAAATCTTGTCTAGCGCCTGAAGCCATCTAGCAGCAGCAATGGGATCATACGATCCGTCGAATGAAGGTGGCTTATGCTTGCGGAAAGCATTCAGCCGGCGATCGATCTCGTCACGATCCTCAGCAAGTACGCGGATAGTCTGCATAGCCCCCGTCAAGTGACTACCCTCACCCATCTGGCTCTGGGTGTCCTCCTGTTCAGTGGCGGAGCCAGGATTAGAGGAGAGGAGGGGCGAAAATTAATTTTTTATTTTGCATAATATTAGTATTTTTATTATCTGTTGACCTCGTAGGAACTCATTTGGTTAATTTCTTACCAAAATATTAACATTTAACAACATTTGAAAGATTGAAAAAAATGTACTATTGCTCGGTCCAACAGACATAAAAAGTAGTTTAAAATAATAATAATAAAAAAGTGCCTTAACTTAAACAATGATTTTAACTACATATTTTTTGAAAAATAAAATAAAAAACTACAACCAAGTTGTCCCAAAAAGTGAATCTTTTAAGTTAGAGCAAATTTATTTTCTCTATACGAAACCACTACATAAAGAGAAATACAATTATGCAAATGAAAAGAGAGCAAAAAGGTGGTAAGTTAATTAAGATCACTTCATTTGACTCTTACTCTACGTGTTTAATGATTTAATGTTTCATTGAGGATTACTTTTCAAATTGAAAGAATAAATTGTGTTGGACAAATAAATAAATAAAAAATCAAAATACGTATGAACCAATAAATTAAAAAAGATTCGTATAGATGAGTTTATTTATCTAAACATTAATACACCGAAGGTCGGTATAAAAAAAATGTTAATCCATGGAAGATAATGAGTCGAAACAAAACATTCAAAACATGGGGATGATATGAACGGATTTTGAAACAAAACAATCAAATAATAGTAGCATTGTTAATTTCATAAAAAAATAGAGATAATGAGAGACATGAGGTGAGAAGATTTATTAAAATTGAGAGAGAATTTTTTTCATTGGGATACATATGAGGCCATGAGATTTTGTTAAAATTGATAGAGGAATAGCAATAGAAATAAAAAAGATTTGTTAAAATTGATAAAAGAATAACCATAGAAATAAAAAATGATTGAGTATAGTGTGATATCTAATAATGTCATGATGAATAATTTTATACTATACAATTTTTAAAACAAATAATTTAATAATATTAACAAAATTTTATTTTATATATATATTAAAAAAAAAATTCGTAAAATTTGGGGGGGGGGGGGGGCGGTGGCCCCCCAAGCCCCTCCCTCCCTCCGCCATTGCTCCTGTTGACTAGGCGGAGGTGGAGGCGGTGGCGGCGGTGGAGGTGGTGGAGGACCCTGGCCAGCAGCAGGACCAGCCCTCAACTCCTCCAACATGACCCTCATCATAGTCATGTTGGCCATCCGGTTCTCCCCCAGAACCTCTGCCGTGGTTTGCCGGTTCGCATCTCGAATAGCGTCCAGCATCGCCCGGTTCGCCAGCCTCGTGGCTTCCTGGTCGGCTAGTCGGGCCGCCTGCATCTCAGCCAATGCAGCCAGGATAGGATCCGATTGATCCTCGCTCGTACTCGTGTTCCTCCTTGGTGGCACCATGACTCTGCACAAGTTACACAAAGAATGAGTTGATCAGGCCCACGCCATGTGGTCACATATGCATTATCATAACACACACCAATCAGAGAGAACACAAAGTAGACACGCAACGACACATCCTAAGTTATTGCAATACATACAGGCTTTTCCCTAGAAAGTGCTCTGATACCATAAAATGTAACAGCCCGTGTTAACCCGGATTGTTAACACACTATCGTATTAAGCCCTTAATCATATGATTCAGACTTAGTTCATTTATTACAGAAGTTCAACTTCCTTAATCTAGGGTCCACACACACCCAATAGCTTACTGTTCATACAGTATAGCTACTGTCTGCGCAAACCCAGGATATCCGGATATCAGAAGGGGCATATCCGGATATGCCATATCCGGATATCACACTGGGAATATCCGGATATGCCATATCCGGATACCCAGATCCCATATCCGGATATCAATATCCGGATACCATATCCGGATATCTCACGACATAATGCAGTTTCTGCATTTCGTGAATATCCAACCCAAAGATCCAACTTTTAACACATGTAAACGTTAAAGGATCCATTTTTAAGCATATATAAGTTCACTTAGGTGTTGGTTACTTCATTTTAATCTTTTACATGCCAAGACACCAACTTTAAGCATTAAACTTAAGATCAAAGGTGTAGGAAACTTACCCCAAGCTTAAAACAGAGCAAGGTGTGCTCTTGGAGCTCTCCCAAGACACTTCAAACTCAGCCACACAATGGTGTACGAAAATGCACACCAAGATGAGTCCTTTCTTCTCAAAGGTGGCTTCTTGGATCACTCACAACCAAGAAGAAACTCACAACCCTCACACAACACCAACTCAGCCTCACACCTCAACCAAAACAGCCTTCTCAACTCAGAATGAGACCAACAATGAAATCTCAAGGCTCACTCTCACCCTCACAAGTGTTTAAAGTGATGGAACAAGCATGAAAGGTGATAATCTAGGCCAAAAGAAGAAGAAGAAGAGCAAAGGAAGCACAAAGGGTGAAGGAGAGCCAATGGAACAGTGTTTTCCACTCTCAGCTGCAGCCTCCACGTTTGATATGGTGTTCCTAGGGTTTTGTGCCCTTTTAATGTGTCTATTTATAGACACAAGCCACTAATCGCGCAGTATTAGCCTTAATAGCAAAGTAAAAGATCTTGATCTCAAACTTTGGATTCTAGACCTAGACATTTTTCTAAGATTTGTCATATTTTTATTTTATTTTTCGGAGCACCTTTCCGGTACGCGCTTTTCCATAGCCAGTATCAGTTCTGGCATCAGATTACGTTATTTTGACTTGAAACTTATTTTACAAGTCCTACATAATATTCTAGTAATTATCATGCATTCGTTATAATTTCCCGGGATACTTTTCCGGTACGCATTTATACCGAGTAGCAGAACCGGTATCTGCGCTTTTCTTCCGAAAAGCGGCTTTCAGCATTCTTACCCACTAATTGTAATTATTAAAGCCTCATAATAATTATTAGGGTCAATTATGGAATTATTTCCTAATTATCATAATTAATTTACTAATTACCTTAATTAGCGGTGCGGGTTCTTACAGCTTGCAGCGCTATTAGCGCAATACTAATTCCTCTAGCGTGGAGTTGGTGTTTCCAGCACGGAGTTTCAACGTTACTAGCTTGGAGTAGGTACTTCTAGCGTGGAACTGCAACGCTACTAGCACAAGATTGATACCACTTGTGTGGTTATTTTAAGTTAGCTCACCTTCTGTTTAGTTAGTTGAATTTTTTTTATTTTACTTCAATTGTAATCATGCTGATATAAATATATCATTAACAATGTATTTTGCATCTTCTTGATTCACTTTCTTCTTGAATGAAAGTTTTCTCTTCAATTCTTGTAATATGGTATCAGAGCTTAATTTGAGCTCTGGTGTTCATTGCTAATATTTTCTTTCATTTTTCTTCGTTATCAATTCTAGTAAAGTTGATTCATTCTCTTTCGAATCCTTCACTGTTCTTACCATGGAATTAGCAAACCAGAGCTCACGTTCCTTACCAGATACTTGACAAATCCGTCGAGTCCATACTACCTGCATCCAATCGAAAACCCTTCCTTGGTTCTTGTATCACCCTTTGATGGCAAGAATTACCATTTTTGGACCAGAGCCATGAAGATGGCATTGAAATCAAAAAATAAGTTAGGGTTCATCGATTGCTCCATAAGAAGCTGATCCTCTATTTTGTGTATAAGACTGATGTAATACTATGGTCCTTTCTTGGCTTCACGACTCCATTGCAGATTCAATTGTGCAGTCCATCGTATGTATGGATCAAGCCTCAAAAGTATGGAAGGATCTCCGTGAAAGATTCTCGCAATTAGACATATTTTGTATTGCAGATCTTCAAGAAGACTTGTTTCACATGTGTCAAGGTGAATGCATTGTATCTCAGTATTTTACAAAACTAAAAACGTTATGGGTTGAATTAGATAGCTTGCAAATGTTGCCCAAATGCAATTGCAACCAAACATGTGCTTGTCAGAATTTGTTGCAAACTCATGCACGTATCAGTAGAGAGAAAGATAGTGCAATTCACTTTCTAAGAGGTATAAATGAGCAGTGACCCTCTACGAAACTTGAATCGACCCTTTTCTTCGGTTGCTCAGCAAGAAAGGCAACTCTTTTTTATGTTAGTTCTGATGTAAAGATTTTCTTGAATACACATGATAAAATCTTTCCTCGTGGTAATGTTGGACAGATGATTACTCACGAACAAAGCTTCAATCGTGAAGGTGTTTTACAGAGAGGTATAGGTCATTTAAGCTTTGGACGAGGAAGACTAAACACTAAGAAATTATGCACTCACTGTGGGAAGTCTAATCACACTATTGAGACCTACTTTGAGAAGCATGGTTACCCTCATGGTTACAAAAACAGAATACCAAGAAAAGCAAATATGGCTTCTCTTGATGAACTTGATCCCTTTACTTTTGATTCAGAAAAGGAAAATTCTGAAGTTAAAGAGAATAATCAATTCCATCTCATAAAGGAGCGATATCACAACTTACTTGGTTTACTGCAAGATTCGAAGCATGAAACCTCACAAACATCAAACATGGTTCAAGTTAACACAACATCTTTGACCCCAGGTAATTTTTCACCTCAGTGGATCCTTGACACCGGTGCAACCGATCATATAAGTCGTTAAAGTTTCTTATTCTCTTCCGATCGAAACATTAAGCCTATTTCCATCAAATTACTAGATGGCAATCAAGTGTTTTCCACTCAAACAGGAGACATTCATTTATCCCCCTTACTCACCTTATACAATGTCCTTCTTGTTTCTAACTTTCATGTGAATCTCATATCAGTTGCAAATTTGATTTGTGACTTAAATTGTCATGTTGTTTTTCACTCAATCAAATGCTCTATTTTGCAGAACAATACCTTGAAAATGATTGGTTTATCTAAACAAGATCGAGGTCTCTTCATCCTCAATCCAAGTGAACATTCTACTAAATTTTGTTTCAACGCTACTGTATTTGAGTCAACCAAGCTATGGAACCTTCGTCTTGGTCACTATTCAAAGTCTATATTACATAACATGTCCATCGTTTTCCCCTTTATTTCATGCACAAACAATTTTGATCCTTGTGAAATATGTCATTTTTCAAAACAAAAGAAGTTGTCATTTTCTCCTAACATTACTGAATCTTTACATCTCTTTAGCATCATACATGCTGACATATGGGGTCCATACGTCGTTGAATTAATACATGGACATCGTTACTTCCGTACTCTAGTAGATGATTCTCTCGCTTCACTTAGGCTATACTAATGAAAGCTAAATCTGAGACAAAACGTCACTTATGTAATTTCCTTTCCCTTGTCCAAACACAGTTCAAAATAACCATCCAAACACTTCAAATAGACAATGGTTCTGAATTTGCCAAGGTTGAATTTTTCAGACATAAGGGAATTAATACAACATCAAACCTCTAGAATGTGTCCAACAGAATGGTGTTGTTGAACGCAAATATCAACACATTCCAAACGTTGCAGGAGCCCTCTTCTTTCAATCTCAGGTTCCTAAATCCTACTGGTGCTATTGCATCACTCATGCTGTCCATATTAATAATCGGTTGACCACTCCATCATTGAACCACAAGACTCCATATGAATAGTTATACAGCAGTCCTTATTCTTTTATTCATCTGAAAATCTTTGGTTCTTTATGTTTTGCCTTTACTTTAACACGAACCAAATTTGACCCTCGTGCCAAGAAATGTTTCTTTCTTGGTTATAAAAATGGTATCAAAGCATAGCCCGATCATGATTTTACTACCCCCAGAGGGAAGGGTCCTTCCCCTTTTGGCCGGTTGTGGGCGAGGAGGGATTCGAACCCCCGACACCGTGGTTCGTAGCCACGTGCTCTAATCCTCTGAGCTACAGGCCCCACCCCGTCTCCACTGGATCTGTTCCCCGGAGTACCCTAAAAAAGGGAAACCTTTCCTCTCCCCAGCCATTTTATTTCGGCTTAAGAAGATGTGAAAGTGCCCTAAAGGATACCTGATCCTTGATGTACATACTAACGATATTCTTGTATCCAGAAATGTAATCTTTTATGAAGACACGTTTCTCTTTGCTGAAAATAACACAGTCAAATCCTATTCCTTCCATGTTTCCTTCTATGCAATCCAATCTTGATTATGAGTCTTCTTTTCCTATGTCTTCTATAACAACTCAAATGCAACCTAATTATGATCCTAACCCGACTTTAGAAGTACTTTCTGATACTACCATAACTTCCTCACATCAACAAGTTCATTGATCAACTTGTATCAGGTCTGCACCTTAATATTAAGCAGAATTTCACTGTTGATTGTCAAGCTTAGCTTATACTAATCAGTCTTCAAGTATGTTATCTTCAAATCCTTACCCTATATCAGATTTTCTTTCTTATAACAAATGTTCCCAAACCTATACTGCTTTTTGTGCTAACCTCTTAACAACCACTGAGCCAAAGAATTACAAGCAAGCTGCATCTCTTCCTTGTTGACAAGATGCTATGACAGCTGAGATTCAAGCCTTGGAGAGAAATCATACGTGGAATCTGGTTCAACTCCCACCACACAAACAACCTATAGGTTATAAGTGGGTGTAAAAAATCATACGAAAACCTGATGGATCAGTGGGTAGATATAAGGCACGTTTAGTTGCCAAAGGCTACACTGAATTTAAGGGCATGGATTACTTCCAAACATTTTCACCAGTAGCTAAAATGACCATTGTACGCACATTACTTGCTTTGGTTGTTGCTCACTACTGGCATGTAGAACAACTTGATGTTGACAATGCCTTCTTGCATGGTGAACTTCATGAGGAGGTCTATATGCATTTTCCTCCTGACATTCCTTATGAATTTCCTAATGTGGTTTGCAAGCTTGAGAAGTCCCTTTATGGCTTGAAGCAGGCAAGCCAACAATGGAACGCCAAGCTCACCTCTGCACTTTAGAAACTTGGTTATTCTCAGTCCATGACTAATTACTCTTTCTTCACTAAGAAGACTGTTACTACAATCACATCTCTTTTAGTTTATGTAGACAATGTTGTCCTTACCGGTAATGACATGAAAGAGTTACAACATATTAAATCTTTTTTGCATAGCCAATTTCGTATAAAAGATCTAGGCTAATTACGATTCTTGTCCAAGCGTGGTCTCATCCTAAATCAATGTAAGTATGCCCTCGAATTAATTGTTGACTATGGTGTTCTTGCAGCAAAACCAGTGTCTACCCCATCGACTCAATCTCACAAACTTAGTCGTGTCAAAGGAGAACCTTATCAGGACCCGGTTGGTTATCGTAGGTTAGTGGGACGTCTCCTATACCTCATTACTACAAAACCAGATATCACGCACTCCTTCCAGCAACTAAGTCAATTTAGTTCATTCTCTACACAAGCTCATTACTTGGCAGCATGTCATTTTCTTCGAAATATCAAAAGTTCTCCAAGAAAATGTCTTTTTTTTTCTACAGACAACTATGTTTCCCTATCTGGGTTTGTTAATAGTGATTGGGCTTGTTATCTCGACACTAGGAAATACATTACAAGCTTTTATGTTCTCCTGGGATCATCATTGATAAGTTGGCACTCCAAGAAATAGAACATGATTTCACGCTCTTCATCTGAAGCAGAATATCATGCATTAGCAAGTATTACTTATGAGATCCAGTGGCTTTCCTATCAGTTTAAAGATCTTGGTCTTCCATTAACTCAACTTGTTCCATTATAATGTGACAACAATCGATAGTGTACCTTGCTCAGAATCCAAGCTTTCACGAGAGAATTAAGCACATCGAAATTGATTGTCATATAACAAGGAAGAAGATTAACACTGATCTTTTGAAGCTATTGCCCATCTCTACCCATCATTAACTTGCTGATGCATTAACGAAATCCTTGCACCCAACACATTTTCGATAAAACATCTCCAAGTCGGGATTGACTGATATACACCTCCTAACTTGAGGATATGGTATTAGACATAGCTTGCGGCGCTATTAGCGCAACACTAATTCTAGCGTGGAGTTGCAATGCTACTAGCGTGGAATAGGTGGAGTTGCAACGCTATTAGCATGGAATAGGTGCTTCTAGCGTGGAACTACAGCGCTACTAGTGCAAGACTGATGCAACTAGCGTGGGTTTATTTTAAGTCAACTCACCTTCTGTTTAGTTAGTTGAGTTTCTGTTATTTTACCTCAACTGTAATCATGATGATATAGATATATCAGTAACAATGTATTTTGCATCTTCTTGATTCACTTTCTTCTTCAATGAAAGTTTTCTCTTCAATTCTTGTAATAATTTGGAGCCGCCGCCGCCGACACCAATATAACAATACCATGCTTTGTGAGGTGCTCACTTCCAAATTCTTAAAAATCATGAGATTTCCTGTCCACAGTAGCTTTTATCTCGCACTCAGCGCTTTGTTGTTAACCTCAGTTGAAATTATGAATCAAGACTCTCGTTACTTCTTTCCAAAACCGAACCGCAAGGTGTATTTTTTATTTTTGCAATAGCCATAATTTATCATGCCTTTGTTGTTGTAGTGAAAGTCAAAATTTCTCATTCAATATATAGTATTTCAAGCAAGAATCTAAATTTTTAATTTTTTTAACAAAATCACAAAATCCTTAAATAATGTTCATAACAACATATAAATTAATTATCTTTTGGAGTTTTTTTCTTTGCTCTTTATAACCTCAATAAATGTATTATTTTATCAAAAACTCTTAGGTAATGAAGAGTGAGCGTGTAGCCTAATTTCTAATTAAGTTTTTCTAAAAGTTTGAACTTTATCTATTTTTATATAGATTAGATCAGACCAGGCTTAAGATAGGTCAGATTGTAGATCCCTAATAGCAATGGCGGAGCCACAAAATAATTTTAGCTCGTGCCAAGGTTGTACCATATTTGAAAACCCAGTCTATGCCACAGCTATATCATTTTTTGAAAACCCATATAATGCCAAGGTTATACCATAATATTTAAAGAAAACATGTAATATTTTTGAAAATCAGCGACTGCCAAGGCACTCGCTGGACTCCAAGTGGCTCCGCCACTTCTTAATAGGTCAACTGACCTATTTACACTCATACCACACCCTTTATTCATTCCACATGCACGGTCACAAAATAGTCCAATGTTTATACCTAATTGAAATTGTGATAATGAAGCTGGGGCACACATCAAATGCAGCGAAGAAAATCAAATGGATGTAAGAATGAAACCACGATAGAGTAATTATATGCTTAAAATATTGTCCACGTGGATAAGAGCCTATTTGAATCCTCTTTTTTTAAGCTAGTAGCTACTTTTAAGTTAAAGCTAAAAAAATAGCTTCAAAAAAGCTATAAATTATTTGGTAATTACATAAAATTTATAGCTTAAAAGTTACTTAAAAGCACACATTTCAATAAAAGTCTCTATCTCTCTATATATCGTTATGGCTCTTCATTTCAAAAAAGTACACAATTCAAAAAAGCTGATAAGAGCTTACAAAAAAGCTCATCCTTGAAGCTTTTGATTTTTTTCTTCATTATAAAAAAATAGTTTTTCATTATAAGAGATTTTCTTAAAAGCTGTTTGGCCTAGCTTCTGCTTACGAGGAGAAAAGAAACTAAAAATAAGGGAATCCAAATAAGTACTAAGTCTTAAGGGAATAAATCTTCTCATATCTAATTTTAATATGATTATATCATGTGATGAATCTAAAACATTCATAACATGTTAACGGTTGCAATTTTAATGACAAAATTTATAAAATAAAAAAGAATTAAGATACAAATTAATTGTGTTGAGCTGACATTGAATGGTTGAAATACTTTGGTCATGTCGAAAATAAACATGAGATAATTTATTTTCAAATTATTTTAAATCTTTTTTCTTTCTCGGTAAAACTGAATGAAAAGTAATAAACTCTGCACATTTCTCTTTAGGACTTTATAATTATGTAATTTATTTTGTAAGTTCTTATAATTTTATTAAATCTTAAACAGTTTCATATAATTTAAAAATATTAATAGGATTTTTATGTTTCTGATTTTTTTTATAATTTACTAAATTTTCAATTCTATATTTACTAATTATAAAATTAAAATTAAGTTCTTAAAATCTATAATAACAATACAAAATAGTTTCTATAACTATAAACATCCATTTATACTTGTAAAAATGTTAAAAGGATAACAATTTAAGTAAAAAATTCAAATTATGAAAAAAATATCCCATTTATTGCAATAAAAAAATTGAGAATGCCAGTCTTGTTTTAATTTTTTTTTTATAAAATAACTCAAACCATTAAATTTTTTTAACTACACTAAAAGTATTACTGAATAATAAATCTTTTCATTATAATAAGTATTACTTAATAACGAATGTCATTGTTTCAGGACATAATAAGAAATGAGAACTTCAATTTTCAACACTTGCAATATTATGAAATAGATGAAATTTTTTAAAACCATAATTACTTAGAACTATCCATTCCGACGCTTTTTTACATTCATAACCTTCCTAGAATGTCCAGAAAAACGTAATGGCCTTTTTCTCTTCATTTTCAGTCTGTGACTAATGGAATTGAGTGCTTAAATTTCACGCTTTGTGCACCCTAAGGAAATGCCACACGCTTAAATTTCACTATTTATAGCCTCCGATGCTTTGTTCTGAGACTCACGGCAAGTTCATAAATCATGATGAGGTAATTTTGCTTTCTTAATCGGTTATGGGAATCATTCATTTACAATTTTTTTTTTACAAATTACATTAACTATGATCGGTCATACGTAATGTAGTTTGTAAGAATTTTTGTTGAGATATATAGTCTCACATTGGTTCGATGAACAACTAATGTGAAGTTTATAAGGCCTTGGACACTCCCACCCTTTGAGCTAGCTTTTGAGATGGTGTATCCCAAAGTTCTTTACATGGTATCAGAGCCTCGCCGTCCCCACGACCTAATTATATTTCATCCACGGTCTCAAGGTTCGTTACCGTTATATTATATTCCTCCGTTACATTGGATGATCTTCTAATGTGAAAAAATAATTATATTATTTGATCATAATCATTCGTTAATATGTTAATAATGAATCTTAAATGAAGTGATTGTGATCAAATAACATGACCACTTTTTCATATAAGAGCCATAGGTTATGTTATATGTATGTATATATGTTGTCTAAAATTTTAAAAGCGAAATGAAAAATATAATAATTTATTCCCAAATTTTAACTTTTTTTCATTTTCTTTTTTCTATTTAAGAATTTGTTATGTTATATCAATTTGTTTATGAATGAACTTATTTAAAATAATAACATGAAAAAGAAAATGACGAAAATGAAATGAACTTAATTATATAAGAAGTTGGAACGTCTATCAAAAAAAAAAAAGAAGTTGGAACAATTTGGGCATGTATTATGTATATCCACGTTAATTCATCTAAATCTAAGCATGAATTGTTAATTATGCATTTGGGCATACATGGACAGAGGGCATTTGTATCAAAAGGTACCAGTTTCAAAAATTAATCACTTATTTAAAAATAATAATTACGTGTCAAATTGAAAGGGTGCCACTTTTGATTAATTTGTCTTTGTTGCCGCCGCAAAGTTTGACGACATGCAGGTAGATAATTATATTTTTTCCATTTTTAAATTATATCAATTTAACATATTTTTTCATATTTTTAAATTTTAATTATCATATTTATAATTATTAAATTTTTTATTTTAATGTAATATCATTGTTTAAAGTTGGTATTCTAAATTAATTTTAGAAGTATTTTAAAATCAATTTTAATATTTCTCTAAACAGAAAATTTTAAAAACTTTTAATATTCAACATTAAAATTTATCATTTATATTTTTTTGATTTATTTATTTTTATATTAATCAAAACATTATTTGGATTTAATATTTGAAGTTGTTTTTATATGTTTCAATGCTAAGATTTAAACTTAATATTAGAAATTTTCAATTTTCTGATTTAAATTCAATAACAATAAATTAAAAATTAAAATTTAGACTTACTTGTTTTAAGATTTAAAAAATTTATCTTAATCTTAATAATCTCAAATTTGAAATTGATCTCATTCAATTTATTTTTAATTCTGAATTCAATTAATATATTTTAAAATTTTAGAGTTCTCAAATATAATATATGAAAATCAAAATTAAAAATAATTACATTAAATTAATAACAATCAATAAAAAAAATATAATAGTCCGTCAACAAGTCGTCCATGTAAGCCTAGGACAACGCCCTTGATTGGCACAGCGTCAAGATTAAGCTAACAAAAGCGCCGACTTTATATCTCCAAAAAAAAAAAAAAAAAAAGCGCCGACTTTTGTAGTAGTTAGAAGCATTTAAAATTGGATTTTCTCACTTTATGGAGTAACCCAGCAGTTGGTAGATAGCTGGTTCCTTAAGTATACTGACAGGGCCACGATCCTGGCCATGCGTATGGCTGTCCGCCGGAGGATTACATTGGGAAACCAAATTAAAAATTGTTAGAGAAATTAAAAAAAGAGAGAAAAAAAGGGTAAGAGTAATTACAGCTTTGAATTAGTTTATTTAAAAATTATTTTTTTGATAACTTTTTTTAGGAAATTTAAAAAGGAAAATTTATTATTTTCTTATAATCTGAATACTTCCAAATAAATATTAAGTCATTATGATGACATACGATTTGATACAAGTTCATAATATTTTATTAAAGGAAAAGTAAAAAAAAAAAAACGGATGATTTTACTTTGAATCAGTTAAAATTTTATTTTTATAATCAATTACACCCGTATAGTTTTTTTTCCAACAAAACTCATCTTTAACAGTTACTATCGTTAGAAACTAAATTAATTTGTCTATTTATTCTTTTAAGTATAAAAGAATGGACTTGTTATAAAAAAAAATGGACTTAAGACAAAATAAAAAAAATATCAATGCACCTAAATAAATAAAAATAAATAGATTAAGGGAAAAAAATCAAATATATTGAAAACTTCCAACAAAAAAGAGAAAAAAAAACTAAATTAAAAAGAAGAAAATAAACGGAAGACAAAAAAATAGAAAAAAAATAAGATAAAAAAAAGAAATATAAGAAAAAGATTTTACTATTGTAAATCTTCAACATTTTTTTCTTTTTCGTCTTCAAACTATTTTTTTTATTTACATATGTTTGGTATTTTTTTTTCTTCAAATTTTTTTTATGCTTTTAGTCTTTTCTATTACTCTTAAAAGAAATGGAAGAAAAAAATAAGTGTTGTTAATTTCTAAGATATTTAGTCTTATTTCTTCCTCAATATGTTTTTTACTTTTTATTTAGACACATGGTCTTATTTTTTTTATCTTTAATGTATTTTATTTTTTTATTTAGACAATTTTTTATACTTTTAGTCTTTTTTTATTACCGTTGTAAGTTTTTAATATATTTGGAAGTTTTTAATATATTTGGTCTTATTTGTTTCGCCTTCTCTATCTATTTACTTCTTTTGATTTAGACATACTTTTTTTCCTTGTATTTTACTTTTTCTAGTTTTTTCTATAAGTGTTGTAAGTAGAGATATTTATCAACCGATCCAAATCGGTTCTAACTACGATAGCCGAACCGAAAAATCTATAAATGAATTGACCTAAAATCGGAAAAAAATCACATATTTTAATTGGATTGGATCGATTTCCAATTTGGTTGGAGAAAATCGATCCAATTGAAACTTATCCAATATATTATGTATTTATTATTTTTGAAATTTTGTTAATGCACTTTTATGTGTATGTATTAATAACAAACTACATTGTTTTAATTTTTTATTGTCTATTACTCTATTTTAACTCTTCATGAGTTTTAAGAATTGTTATAGTTTCAAGACTTAATTTTTTTAGTGATTTCTAACTTTGTATGTCTGAAATTTTAAGTTTTTCGAAATCTCGATCCAATCCAAACCGAATAAAATTGGATTGAATTGGATCAGATTTAAAAAAAAATATAAACAAAATGGATTATTAAATGATCAAATTGAAGAGATTGGATTGGACGATTTTTGTTTCAAAACTGATTTAATCCAAACCGCGAACACTCTTAGTAAATTGACTAAGAATAAGGAGAGAAAAAAAAGTGAGTCTCACTCACTTTTTATGTATGAGGCGATTTTATTTCATATAACATAAGAAATTATATTTCCAAATATAAATGCAACCAAATGCAACCAAAGATTAAAATTTAAAACATAGAAATCAGATTTTGAAAAAAAATATAACTAGAAACTAGAACATTATATTGGAATTTCATTCACCCAAGGACCCTGATTAAAAGCTTTAACATACACCGGTTAATATCCTTTCTTTCTAAAACTTTGAAATATCATTACCTATTCATGTACATATTACTCTATTATTAAATAGTTTTAATCAACTGTATTGTTATTATTGAAGTCAGTTTATAATATAGAAATACACAAATGAATCACGGTATAAACTTTTTCAGTCAAGATATGAATCAATGATCAACTTTATATTGAAAAGTACTCCATTTTGTATAGAATGACACATGAAATGCAGTGAGATTTACTATCTAAGCACTTTATAGTGAAGAAAGCGACATAAAGACAATTTACTTTGCAAGTTTGTGATGGATCCTTCGCACGTGGTGTAACCGGATGTTATGGAGGTTCGGGAGAACTTGAAGATCTCTCGTCGTACCATTCAAGATTCTAGACCGTGGCGAGAAGCAGCTAAGGAGCAAGATCATTTCGATGGTTAGAGTACGATGAACGGAAGAATTCCTGAAGGGTATTTCTGGGAGAGATAGGAATAGCTTCTCCGGCAGTATCCCGAGCTTCGAGAAATGTATGTTTTCTGATTTTGAGGACAAAATCCTAAAAAGGTGGGGTGAATGTAAGAACACGCACTGTTAATTAAGGAAATTAATTAATTAAATATGAGAATTAGAAAATAATTTCAGAATTGACCCTAATAATTATTATGAGGCTTTAATAATTATAGTAAGTGAGTAATAACACTGAAAGTCATTTTTCGGACGAAAAGTGCAGATACCGATTCTGCTATTCGGTATAAATGCGTACCAATGAAGTATCCCGGAAAATTATAATAAGTGCATGGATATTCCTAGAATATTATATAGGAATAGTAAAACAAGTTTCAGGCCAAAATAATGAGAATTGGTGCCAGAATTGATATTGGCTATGGAAAAGCGGGTACCGGAAAGATGCTGCGAAAAATAAATAAAAATATGATAAATCTTAGAAAAATGAGTAGGTTCAAATTCTAAAGTTTGGGGTTAAATTGATAAGCGTAGCAGTTAGCGCTAATACTGCGCGATTAAGACTTAAGTGGCCTATATAAGGCCATGACACATGATCCTAGGTTAATGTTGTGCCTCCTACGTGAGTTTTGTTGAAGGTTCAGCTGCTGCCACCTTCTCCCTTGCCCACCTTGCTTGAAAACTTCCAAAGTCTTCACTTTCCTCTCATTTTCTTCATCTAAACACTTGGGTGAGTGTGTGTTTGGCTTTGTGAAGGAGAGGAGTACCCCATTGCTGATTTCCAGCCACTGTTTTAGTGAGGGGTAGGCTGAGTTTCCTTGTCTTGAGTTGTTGGAGCCATTCTTTGGTTGTAGAAGCTCCAAGTGGCTACCTTTGTGAAGAAAAACCAAGTCTTGTGTGCCATTTTCGTGCACCCTTGTTGTCTGAACTTTGGAGCTGAAGTGAGAGCTCCAAAACTATCATCCACATCTGTTTTGGTGCTTGGGGTAAGTGTTGAACCTTGCTTATGAGTTTTAATGGTTTAAAGGTTGTATCTTGACATGTTAATGGGTTAAACAAGTAACCAACCAGTATATGAACCTAAAAATGAATAAAAATGCATGCTTGGACGTTGGAATGGGTTAAAAACCCAATCTTGGAAGTGATATCTCGCGAAATGCAGAAACTGCATTCTGTCGCGAAATATCCGGATATGGATATTCGGATATGGGGTCTGTAGATATCCGTATATGGATATCTGAATATGCATATCCGGATACGATATCCGGATATTGCCCCTACAAATATCCGGATATTCTGGGTTTTTGAGAACAGTGAAGGAACTGTTCATACAAAATGGTATTCTGGGTTTTTGGACCTTAAATTGTTGAAGTGGGACTTCTCTATTAATTAATCTAAGTCAGAACCTAAGTGTTTAAGGGCTTATGGCTTGGTGAGAAGCCTTAAGACATTAAACTTAAAGGAAATGCGTTGTCCTTGTTTCTTATGCGTGTTGAGTATCATTATTGATATAATTGTTGGTCCGAAATAGATTGTGATTCTGCTGTGTTTGGACTTTGAACTGGTATGGACCTTGTATTGGATAGTTAGCTTGCGAGGTAAGCTTTCGTGTCCTCGGTTTAGCCATTGTTGGTTCCACCATGTCCCATGGGGGATGGTTTATATGCATGATATTATTTTCATGTATTACTTTATGAAATGCCATTGAGCTGTTGTATGCGAGTGTCTTTATGATATGCATGTGGTGTTCGCCTAGACGGGCTGTGATCTTATGGGCAGGTACGACATGTGCGCGTACTGTGTGGGTAATAGATGTATTCATGCACTTCTCTGGCCAGTAGAATAGTGATAACACACATGGCATGATTATCTGTTGCACTACCTAGTTTTGGAATTATATTGAATTACTGCTTTTGAAACTTATATTACATGTAAGTGAGCTTCGGGTGGAAGACCCCTTGTCGTACTGAGATTTCTTTTTAGAGATCTCACCCCACGTTTGGGGCACCATTTCAGGTTCAGGTAATGCTGGGGTTGAGACCTCTAGCGGCAGGAGGCTGGAGCTTAGCTGATTTATATGCTGATTATGTTGGATGCTGGATTATGCTTGTTGCTATTTTGCTATAGCTTTATGATTATGTTGTTGCTTTTGAGACTTTGTTGGCTTTGTTGCCTTATTTGGTGAGCATGGGAATTATCCATGCCACATTGACTTGACCATGTCTTGGTTTAATTTTGGGTTGTAATAATGTATCAGGATTATGTCTGGACTACGTGTTGTAATTCCGTGATTTTAGATACTCACGGTTATTTATATATGAGGTATTTCAGTTAGTTGTCTTTTGCAATTTACATACGGGCGATGTTTTTATGAAAATGATTAAGTAATCAACTTGGCTAAGTATAATGACATCATAATTGAATGAAATAAAAAGATATTCCGCATTTTAATTAAGCGTGGCTTAATACGATGACATGTTAATGAACCAGATATATACGGGGTGTTACACGGACGATATTGGCTTATTGATGAGAGCGAGGATGGTGTTAATAGAAAACTTGAATTGTAGAGAAGCACATTGGAATCTAAAGGACTCACATTAAGTCGAAGCAAGACTAAGTATCTGAAGTGTGAGTTTTCTCTGGTAAGAGATGTAGACCAAGATCCTACGCATCTAAGTGGTCAAGAGGTACCCAAGAAAGACGCTTTTAAATACCTGGGCTCCATTTTGCAAAAAGGTGGAGAGATTGATGAGGATGTAAATCTTAGAATCAGAGCAGGGTGGATGAAATGGCGCAGTGCATCTGGGTTTTTGTGCGATTGCAAAATTCCTCTTAAGTTAAAAGGAAAGTTCTATAAAACGGCAGTAAGATCTGCAATGCTATATGGAGTTGAATGCTGGCAGCACATAAGCAACATGAGCATAAAATGGGAGTAGCAGAGATGAGGATGTTAAGGTGGATGTGTGGTTATACGAGGATGGATAAGATAAGAAATGAAGATATTCGACGAAAGGTAGGAGTACTACCGGTGGCTGAGAAGATGAGAGAACATAGATTGAGGTGGTTTGGGCACGTAATGAGAAGGCCCCTGGTGCTCCCGTAAGAACAGAAGTTTGTTACCAAGAGTTCAACACAAAAAGAGGTAGAGGTAGACCGAAACTTAATTGGGGCAAGGTAGTAAAACAAGATTTAATGGAGTGGGATATAGCTTGGCGGACGGTTTGCCTTAGAACGGAATGGAGAAAAACTATAAGCATGGTGGAGGGTTAGACCCGTTGTTATTCCTATGTTCCAGATGGTCCCTTTTTAGTTCTTTTCCCCTTCATTTCCCTCTCTTCTTTTTTTCCCTTTCTTTTTTACTTTTATATATATATATATATATATTATTACTATTCTATTTATTTTACTTTTATGTATTTTTTAAAACCTTTTTGTATCTTTTATTTGGGTTCATCTACCACCGACCCCAATTAATCTGGGATAAAGGTGTTGTTGATGTTGATGTATAGCCATAATTTATCATGCCTTTGTTGATGAAGTGAAAGTCAAAAATTCTCTTTCATTAAATAGTATTTCAAGCAAGAATCTAATTATAAATAAATTTAAATAATTTTTTTAACAAAATAACAAAAGTCCTTAAATAATGTTCATAACAATATATAAAATAATTTTTTTTTGGAGTTTTTTCTTTGCTCTTGATAACCTCAATAAATATCTTATTTTATCAAAATTTCTTAGGTAATGATGAGTGAGCCTATAGCCTAATTTTTAACTGAGTTTTACTAAAAGTCTAAACTTTCTCTATTTTTATATAGATTAAATCAGACCAGGCTTAAGATAGGTCAGATAATAGATCCCTAATAGCAATAGCGGAGCCACGAAATAATTTTAGCCCATGCCAAGATTGTATCATTTTTGAAAACTCAGTCAATGCCAAGGCTATATCATTTTTAAAAACTCATCCAGTACCAAGACTATACCATAATATTTAAAAAAAAATCTATACCATTTTTGAAAATTAGCCAGTGCCAAGGCACTAGCTGGACTCCAAGTGGCTTCGCCACTGCCCAATAGGTCAATTGACCTATTTACTCTCATACTGCTCCCTTTATTCATTCCACATGCACAGTCACAAAATAGTCGAATGTTTAAACTTAACTGAAAATGTGATAATGAAGTTGGGGCACATATCAAATGCAGCCCAAGAAAATCAAATGGATGTAAGAATGAAACCACAATAGAGTAATTATATGCTTAAAATATTGTCTGTTTGAATAGTTTCTTTTTTAATCTAGGAGTTATTATTAAGTTAATGCTAAAAAAATAGTTTGAAAAAAAATTAAAAGTTGTTTGGTGATTACCTACAATTTCTAGCTTAAAAGTTACTTAAAAGCACAAATTTCAATAAAAATCTATTTCTTTCTTTCTCTCTCTCTCTCTCTATATATATATATATATATATATATATATATATATATATATATTCTTCATTTAAAAAAACACACAATTCAAAAAAAGGAAAAGTTTACCAATTGTCCCGTGGTTTTTTTGTTGTCACATATGTCCTTGGAAGCTCGATTACCAAGTGAGCTAACCTTGGGGATTGTATTGGTGGACTTTTTCCTTCAAAAAAGCTCTTCCTGGAAGCTTTTGGCTTTTTTCGTCATTATAAAAAAAATTCATTATAAGAGAATTTCTCAAAACCTGTTTGGCTTAGTTTCTGCTTAATTACAAGGAGAAGAGAAATTAAAAATAAGGGGATGTCTTGAGGGAATAAATCCTCTCATATCTATATCATGCGATGAATCTAAAACATTCAATGACAAAGTAATGATTGCAGTGTACCAAAAAAATAAAAATTAAAGATTGCAATTTTAAAGACAAGATTTATAAAATAAAAAAGAATCAAGATACAAATTAATTATTGACTATTTAGCTGACATTGAATGGTTGAAATTCATATGACTTTGGTCATGTTGAAAATAAACATGAGAGAATTTATTTTCAAATTATTTTAAATCTTTTTCTTTTTCGGTTAAACTGAATGAAAAGTAATAAACTCTGCACATTTATCTTTAGGACTTTATGATTATGTAATTTATTTTGTAAATTCTTATAACTATATTAAATCTTAAACAGTTTCATATAATTTAAAAATATTAATAGGATTCTTATGTTTCTAATTTTTTTTATAATTTATTAATTTTTCAATTCTATATTTACTAATTATAAAATTAAATTAAGTTCTTCAAATCTATAATAACAATTCAAAATAGTTTCTATAACTATAAATATCCATTTATACTTGTAAAAATGTCAAAAGAATAACAATTTAATTAGTAAAAAAATTTGAATTATGAAAAAATATTCCATTTATTGCAATAATAAAAGGTTTCATCTTTTCTGCAATTAATATAGATAATTTATTTACATTGAGTCAATTACGATATCATTTTGGGGGCAGAAATCAAGGTATTTTTAAAATTATAATTTATTTTAGAATTATAAATAATAGTTTTTTTAATTGTAACTTTTTAATCTTTGAACCATAAAAAAATTTGAGAATGATATACAAATTCTTATTTTAATATATTTTTATAAAATAAATAAAACCGTTAAACTTTTTAACTATACTAAAAGTATTACTGAATAATAATTTTTTTCCATTATAAGTATTATTTAATAATAAATGTCATTGTTTCAGGAGACATAATTAAAATGAGAACTTCAATTTTCAACACTTGCAATGATGCAATCTTAAAATCACAATCACTTAGAATTATCCATCCCGAGGCTTCCTAGAATGTCGACCAGCAAAACTAATGCCCTTTTTCTCTTCATTTTCAGTCTCTGACTTAATGGGAGTGCTTAAATTTCACGCTATGTGTGCACAGTGAACCCTAAGGAAATGACACACCCAAATTTATATAAATAGCCTCCAATTCTTTTGTCTGAGACTCACGGCCAAGTTCATAAATCATGATGAGGTATTTTTGCTTTCTTAATTGGTCATGGGAATGAGTCATTTACAAACTTTTTTTACAAATTACATTAAGTATGATCGGTCATACACTCTTGATTGTAGTTTGTAAGAATTTGTATTTAGTTCAGCTTTTACATTTAGAGTGTAATATTCATGACACTTGCAGGTTTCTTGTCCACAATAGCTCTTATTTAGTACTCAGCGCTTTGTTGTTAACATCAGTTGAAATTATGAACCAAGGGTCTCGCATTACTCCTTTCCAAAACCGAACAGTAAGATATGCTTTTGTCATGGCCATAATTTATCATGCCTTTGTTGCTGCAGTGAAACCTGAAATCAGCTTGGTAGCTGATATTCTCTTCCACACTTCTGGTATAATTGCAATTGAGACACTCATGTGGATCCTCGCGGATGAGTGGTTAGGATTCATCATCATTAATATGTCTCTGTTATTGGTGTTGGTGTCGGTGTCCCCTTTATGCTACAGTTATATTATTTCCAAGGTTCAAAGAACATTCTTATCACTATCAGCAGAGGAGAGAATATCTGACCAGAATGATCCGAATCCGTCTGAGATACAGCAAGTTGGTTTAAGTGATGATCAAATTGATTTGGAAGCTCAGAAAGTTGGTTTAAGTGCTGATCACAAGCTAGAAGATTCGCAAGTACTACATGATGCTATGCCTTTTGATGATCCTATTTGACGAATAAATCTTTGGTACTACTGTTATACCAAAGATTCCGTACCAAAGAATATATTGATATGATGCACTGAATCTCGTAGTACCAAAGATTTAGTCCTCTTTGACAGTTTTTTGTTTTTTTAAGTAAAAAAAAGCTACCACGAATCTGCGTCTTCTGTTGTCTGTTGTAATATGTTATTTGATCATAATTACTCATATTAATAATGAATTCTGAGTAGTTATGATCAAATAACATTACTACTTTTTAATAATAATATGATTAGTTTTTGGAAAATATTACTCTCTTTTCACATGAGGTAACTTATCTCATTTTCTCTCATTTCGATTTTCACACCCTACCTTTTTTTCTTCTTTTTCTTTTTCATATAATAGTGGGACTCACTCATTTTCTCTCTACCAAGATAATTATCTTACGTGGAATGAGATTAATAAAACCCCTAATTTCTTCCTATAAAAAGATCCAAATTCATCCGCCACAGGTTATATTATATGTTGTCTAAAATTTTATAAGCGTAATGAAAAATATAATAATTCATTCCCAAATTTTAACTTTTTTTCATTTTCTTTTTTCTATTTTGTTATGTTATATCAATTTGTTTATAAATGAACTTACTTGAAATAATAACATGAAAAAGAAAATGATGAAAATGAAATGAACTTAATTAAATAATAAGTTGGAACAATTTGGGCATGTATTATGTATATCCACGAAAATTCATCTAAGCATGAATTGTTAATTATGCATTTGGGCATACATGGACAGAGGGCATTTGTATCAAAAGGTACCAGTTTCAAAAATTAATTACTTATTTAAAAATAATAATTACGCGTCAAATTGAAAGGGTGCCACTTTTGATTAATTTGTCTTTGTTGCCGCCGCAAAGTTTGACGACACGCAGGTAGATGATTATATTTTTTTCCATTTTTAAATTATATCAATTTAATATATATTTTCATATTTTTAATTTTAATTATCATATTTGTAATTATTAAATTTTATAATTTAATATAACATCATTGTTTTTTAAGTTGGAATTCTTAATTAATTATTAGAATATTTTAAATAAATTTTAATATTTCTCTAGACAGAAAATTTTAAAAAACTTTTAATATTCAACATTAAAATTTATCATTTATATTTTTTTGATTTATTTATTTTTAAATTAATCAAAACTTTATTTGGATTTAATATTTGAAGTTATTTTTATATGTTTCAATGCTAAGATTTAAACTTAATATTAGAAAATTTCAAATTTCTAATTTATATTCAATAATAATAAACTAAAATTTAAAATTTAGACTAACTTGTTTTAAAATTAAAAAAAATTATTTTAGTTATTATATCTTTAAATTTAAAATTGATCTCATTCTAATTATTTTTAATTCTGAATTTAATTAATATATTTTAAATATTTGGAGTTCTCAAATATAATGTATAAACGAAAATCAAAATCAAAAACAATTACATTAAATTAATAACAATCAATAAAATAAAAATATGTCTTGGACAACGCCCTTGATTGGCACAGCGTCAAGATTAAGCTAACAACAGCAACCTAATAGCCGTTGCGGGGATGTTTGGTTGAGGAGAAATTTTTTGAATATTAGGAAAATGGTTAAAAAATGAGTTTGATAGGAAAATATAAAAAAAGTTATTTGATTAAGTAAAATATTATTAGGAAAAAATTATAAATTATACTGTGGATATGTTACTTTGTGCCATTTAGCTAATTTTCTCCCGAACACCATGTTGAAAGTTGCATTTTTGTAGAGTGAATATGTTGCTTTTTTACATATAATTGACAATGCCTGGGAAAAAGGATTTGATAGGTAAATTTCTTAGGGGGTTCTGAGAACAGTATCGGACAACGCCAAACACGAGTGCAATAAAAAGTGCCGACTTTTGTAGTGGTTAGAAGCATTTAAAATTGGATTTTCTCACTTCATGGAGTAAGTGAAAAAAATGGTAAGAGAAATTAAAAAAAGAAGAGAAAAAGCGGTAAGAGTAATTACAGCTTTGAATTAGTTTATTAAAAAATATTATTATTTTTATAACCTTTTTTAGGAAACTTAAAAAGGAAAATTTATTATTTCCTTATAATCTGAATACTTCCTGGATATATATATTAAATACTAACTACCTATTTAAGACTCATACTCATTCATCCTAATAATATCAAACAAACACATTTAGTCAAGATAAGACCCTTATCTCAACAAACATGAAGATAAATCCTTCTGCACGGAGTCCTACACAAACACTAGAGATAACCTTTATAAATAAGAGCTTAAAGACTTCAAGTACACATTTTTAACTTATTTACTATTACTGCCAACACCGTGCATACAGCCACGTCTTGGCTATAAGCCTAGTGCTTGTGCGCAGTGATTGAGAACATTGGCTATAAGCCAAATATATATCTGAGCGCATACCATACGGTATAGCAATACGGTCTTTTCAGGACCGAACACTTCCAAATAAATATTAAGTCATTATTAGGGGGTGAAAGTGGGCTGAGCCAAGCTTTACCTTGAAAAGCCCAAGCCTACGCCAAAAAATTTCAATTTGGCCTGGCTCAAGCCTAGTATGAGTCTAACTGTTAGCCTGGCTTGGCCCGTTCATAAAAAAAAAAATGGCCTGACCTAGCCCGTTGTCCTGTTAACTTTTAACTTCCAAGCAGAACCATGAATCAACTTTACAAAGTACTCAAATTCTGTTACTACACCAAAAATTATAATTTCAACGTCCAAGCAGAATCATGAATCATAACAAAACTCATACAATATGCATAAAACTAAATAAAATATATTTCATCAGACCCAACAAACAAATTCATACTATGTAAATTAAAATAACTACATCAATCCAACAAACATATCATGATGCTTGTAGTAAGTATAACCTTTCCCAAAAATCTTTTAATATATTCATATACACAATCTAACATGTTGAGACGTTGGTTCCTCCTATATAAGAAATAAAGTAAGATTTCTATTAAAATATAATCGAATATAATTAAGTTATAAATAATTGTAATTGATTACATTTATATCTTTTGTTTTTTTTCAAGGCATATTTACTCTATTTTATTTTATTTGAAATAAATAATACAATATAGACCGATCTATAGGTTTATAGGCCCGACCTTTTGGAAGTGGGCCTACGGCCTTTTTAGTAAACATGCTTTTTTAGACCCAAACCCGACTTATTATACAAAATATACTAGGTCAGATCTAATCTGATGTAGGCCAAACCGTAGGCCGAGCCATAAGCCTCATAAGTCGGCGCGACCGAGTTTCACTCCTAATCATTATGATGAGATACGATTTGATACAAGTTCATAATATTTTATTAGGGAAAAGTTAAAAAAAAAAATCGGATGCTTTTACTTCGAATCATTTAAATTTTTATTTTTATAATCAATTACACCCATATAGTTTTTTCCAACAAAACTCATCTTTAACAATTAATACCGTTACAAACTAAATTAATTTATCTATTTTTTTTTAAGTATAAAAGAATGGACTTAAGACAAAAAAATGATATAAAAAAATAACAATAAATATGTCAGAAACTCACAACACTTGTAGAAAAGACTAAAAAAATAAAAGAATAAAAAAATATCAAATACTCCTAAATCAAAAAAGAAATGGATTAAGGATAAAAAGAAGAGGAAGGTTATACTTACAACAAGTGTTATTAAACCCGGACCGACCTTGCCGGGTCGACCCGGGAACCAATAAACTGGTCATATAACCGGTCCGATTGAAGCAACGGACCGGCCATGCATCAGAGCCGGTGCAACCCAGCAAATTTTCATGAAAACTGGTGACCCGGCCCAGTTAAAAGAAATAAATTCCAAATTTTATTTTCAAAAAAATAAATCTTAATTGGCATATTTGAATATTTTTTTGCTTATTGACTTATATAAGTTATGTATTTAGGCAAAAAAATTAAAATATTACTATTTTAATAAATAATTACGAATAAACAGCAGTTTCGAAACTATCTACAAATCTATAGCAGTCAGTGGCAAAAAAAAGTTAACTTATGAACCGTAAAACTTTGAAAAGGCATAACTTTTGACTCGAGTATCCGAATGAGGTAGTTCTTTTTTTGATTCCATATAACTTTTCGAGATCTACGCAATGACATCTCATTTGATATATTTTATCTCTCACAAACACAATTCAAATTTGCAATAATTGTATTATATAGTGTATTACAACAAAATTTAAAAAATTATTAATAATAAGAAAAATAAAATAAAGATTAAATTTGTGATTTAAACTCGAAAGTTAATTTGAAAAATCTGTATTAATAAAGAAAATAATTAAATAAATATTCTAAACACTTGGTAGAATATTATATAAATTTGTATATATTTTAATAATTAATAAATAAACTTGTACACTATTTTTTTCAAACACTTGGCAGAAGTATATATTTTAATATGACATTAAGTATCCTTATTTATAGATGAGTTAATCTACTTTGGTGCCATCTTTATATTATCATTGTTGCAAATTTGAATTGTGTTTGTGAGAGATAAAATATATCAAATGAGATGTCATTGCGTAGATCTCGAAAAGTTATGTGGAATCAAAAAAAGAATTACCTCATTCGGATACCCGAGTCAAAAGTTAGGGCCTTATAAAGTTTTACAGTTAAATTATTAATTTTTTGTGCCACGTGTCAACACCAGATAATTTACACCTAATTTAGGCGTGAATGTCTTGGGAGTCACGTCTAATTTGGGCATGAATAGTCACGCTCAATTTGGGTGTGAATAACTGCAATAGATTCGTAGATAGTTTCGAAACTGCTATATTTTTGTAATTATTTATTAAAATAGTAATATTTTAATTTTTTTGCCTATGTATTTACAATACTAATATTATCTCAATTACGTAGTATGCAAAAAAATTTGATTTGATTTATAGTTAGAGATGTCATTTTCTGAACCTAAAGTCTCACAATCGTTATATTTTTGTTTGATCGTTTATTGGATAATAATATGTGATTTATTAATTTTTATATTAAAATATTTGAAATTTTAATCATTTTTTTAGATATTTGAGTATGTTTATAATTTATTAATATAAATTATAAAATTGTATATAATTACCGGGTCATGCGGTTGAACCAGTGACCCACTGGTTAAACCAGTGACCCACTGGTTGAACTAGTGACCCAATACTTCGACCGGGTCGGTTTTAGTAACATTGCTTATAACTTTTTTTTACAACCTCTTATAACCATATCTTATCACTGTTAATTTCCGCCAATCAACGGTTATCATTTTAGCAAATTAAACTAATTAATTAATTATTAATTCACAATAAATAATAACCGTTGATTGACAGAAATCAACGGTGTTAAGATAATGTAAGTATAACTTCCCTCTAAAAAAATTAAATATGTTGAAAACTTCCAACAGGAAGGAGACAAAAAAAAATTCTAAATTAAAAATAAGAAAATAAAAAAAAATAGAAGAAAAAAAAAGAAATAGAAGAAAAAGAAATTAATATTGTAAATCTTCAACATTTTTTTTTTCTTTTTCGTCTTCAAACTATTTTTTTATATATAACAAACTATTTTTTTATTTACATATGTTTGGTATTTTTTCTCTTCAATTTTTTTTATACTTTTAGTCTTTTCTATTACTCTTAAAAGAAATAGAAGAAAAAAATAAGCGTTGTTAATTTCTAACATATTTAGTCTTTTTCTTTATTCTATTTTATTTTTCCTCAATATTTTTTTTAGACACATGGTCTTATTTTTTATCTTCAATGTATTTTTTTTATTTAGACAATTTTTATACTTTTAGTCTTTTTTTATTACCTTTGTAATTTTTTAATATATTTGGTCTTATTTTTTCGTCTTCTGTATCTATTTTCTTCTTTTGATTTAGACATTTTTTTCCTTCTCTTTTACTTTTTTTCTAGTTTTTTCTATAAGTGTTGTAAGTAAAGGTGTTTATCAACGATCCAAATCGGTCCCAACCGTGGTAGCCGAAACGAAAAATCGATAATTGAATTAACGTAAAATAAAAAATCACATATTTTAATTGGATTGGATCGATTTTCAATTTGGTTGGAGAAAACTGATCCAATATATTATGTATTTATCATTTTTGAAATTTCGCTAATGCACTTTTATGTGTATGTATTGATAACAAACTACGTTGTTTTATTTTTTTTATTGCCTATTACTCTATTCTAACTCTTCATGAGTTAAATTTTTCAATGAATTGTCACTATGTATGCCTGAAATTTTAAGCTTTTTGAAAAACCAAAATTCAATTCAATTTATACCGAATAAAATCGGATTGAATTGGATTAGATTTGAAAAAAAATCCAAACAAATGAACAAGGATTAAATTTGATGATTTTTGTTTCAAAACCGATTCATTCTAAATCGCGAACACTCCTAGTTAGAGTAACTAAGAATAAGAGAAAGAAAAAAGTGAATCTCACTCACTTTTTGTGTGTATACATGAGGTGATTTTATTTCATATAACACAAGAAATTATATTCCCAAATATAAATGCAATCAAAGATTAAAATTTAAAACATAGAAATCAGATTTTGAAAAAAAAAATATAACTAGAAACTAGAACATTATATTGGAATTTCATTCACCCAAGGACCCTGAGTAAGAGCTTTAACATACACTGGCTAATATCCTTTCTTTCTAAAATTTTGAAATATCATTACCTATTGATACGAACACAAAAAATAAAATTGAGGATATGACTTTATTGAGGAAGCCTGACCTCAAATGGCTTTACTGAGGAAGCCTGACCTCTTGCACAAGTGCCTTTTGGATCACTCTTCTAATCTTGATCTGATACCTTTATTCAAATACTTGAAGGTTTAAATAGATAATACAAGATAACTTTAAAATAACTGCCCACTAACACTAAATAGGCTCCACTAATAGCCATGACCTATTCTTTAGGAAAGCTAAAACTCAAAATAACTACCCACTACTTAAACAACCCAACAATTCAGAAAATATTAAATTATAAAATAAAAAATCGTAACATTCCCTCCCCCTAAAAATAATTCTTGTCCTCAAGAGTAAATTTAACATCAAGTAATTGAATCATCTTCAATATTTGCTTTTCCTTCACTTTCGTCCATCATCGCCCCGTCGTCGCACTCTTTTGTCACTGCTTGGATGGTGAACAATTATTTGTAGCGATGGTCTAGAGTGAATGCGTCATTATAGTGAACGGGAGTCGAACTGATGGAGGAGGCGCCACTGCCATAAGATGCAGCACCGTTGGTGGGAGTGGATAAAGGTGAACCCTTGGTGTTGTTGACTGTTATGGTCCGTTGCATATCCTGAGCAGTAGAGATGATCTTCTGATCGCGAGCCTCGTGTAGTTTTGTGAGCCCAATAGCAGATGAGAGGGGTGTTGAGTTTGTTAGGTACCAAGATGTCTAACCGGATGGAGATTTGGTTGAACATCTCCTTGAATTGCTCCGACAAAGACTGGACTGCGTCTTCCAACTTCCGAACTCGTTTGTTCATGGCTGAGCTCTGATACCAATTGATACGAACACAAAAAATAACAATGGGGATATGGCTTTATTGAGGAAGCCTGACCTCATATGACTTTACTGAGGAAGCCTGACCTCTTGCACAAGTGTCTTTTGGATCACTCTTCTAATCTTGATCTGATACCTTTATTCAAATAATTGAAGGTTTAAATAGATAATACAAGATAACTTTAAAATAACTGTCCACTAACACTAAATAGGCTCCACTAATAGCCATGACCTATTCTTTAGAAAAGTTAAAACTCAAAATAAGTACTCACTACTTAATCAACCCAACAATTCAGAAAATATTAAAATTATAAAATAAAAAATCATAACACCTATTCATGTACATATTACTCTATTATTATATAGTTTTAATCAATTATATTGTTATCATTGAAGTCAGTTTATAATATAGAAATACACAGATGAATCACGATATAAACTTTGGGAATTGTTTTTGTTATGTTGGATGATATAAAAGTAAACTTCCTACTCTCACAAAAGTAGGAGAGAAGAGAGAATAGGAAAAAGAGAAAAAGAAATTTAAAATGGATCCCATTATAAATTTTGTGTGTGTAAAAAAATGATTTTATATTATGTAAAATAATAAAAAGAATCCCCGTAAACTTTTTCAGTCAAGATATGAATCAATGATCAACTTTATATTGAAAAGTACTACATTTTCATTTTGTATAGAATAACATATGTAATGCAGTGAAATTCACGATCCAAGCACCTTACATCAAGACATTTCAGACCCACTTTTTTCTTTTTTGAAAGTAACACATTTCAGACCCACTTAGTAATTATTACCGACCAAAAAGTATTAATTGATGATGTCGATTGTGGAGAGACAAGAAATCAATTTTAATTTCCATTACAAACCCATAGCACGTGAGTATATAAATAGAGGATTTACAGATAAATTATTTACAGTAAATTTAATACGACGTTATTTTGGGAAGAAAATTATGGTATTTTTGTAATGTTAATTTATTTTAGGGTTATTATAGTCTTTATAATTTAATTTTCTAATCTTTCAATCCCAAAATGATGTCGTCTTAGAAATAAATACAGATAACTTATTTGCATTAATTAGAGAAATATTTTTCTCATAAACAAAATAGAAGAACGATAAAAAAGAAGAAGTGCATATATAATGTTGTGTAATGGAAAAATAGTAGTACAGAAGATATAATATGTTAGTTAAAATAAATAAAAAAAATCACCTATTTTTACTGATTCCATTCATTGTTAATATTATTAAGTACTATTTTTATATTGGGTTTTATTAGTCTCATTTAACATAAGATATCTTATGTTGTAGAGAGAAAATAGGTGAGTCCCACCATTACAAAAAAAAAATGAAAAAGATGGAGTACAAAAATTGAAGTGAGAGAACATGAGAGAAGATATCTTATATAAAAGGAGAGTAATATTTCCCTTTTATATTTTTAGTAAATGAGTTACCTAAATTATTTGGAATGCTTTCAACCCACGTGTAAGAAATTCTAATTTCTACCTCATCCAAGGGAATGAGGTACTTCCAGGATAAGGTTGATTCATTATCTGACTTGTTAGTTTCTTGTTGGTTTCTCTAGTCTGGAGGAACAAGAATACCCACGACCTGGAATTCATCGGATTTGCCAATCCAATGCAAGTGGTTCGTAGTTCTATTAGTCAATTCAAACATACAGCAACCCATCATATTTAAGTTTAGGGTTTTGATTTTGTCACACGAAAATTAAATTCTCATGATTCAATTAGTGATGAGTTTCATATTTATTGCAAAAAAAAAAGTTTAATATGTAAATAGAGTTATAAGATAAGAGAAAATGTTTTTCTTTAGATTTAAACCCCTTCCCTTCTTTCTGAAAAATGTCAAATGGCAAGAGTTGGTTTAAACTTAATGATGATGGATATTTGGGACACTTTTGGTTAGCGGAAAAATTTTTGGTATCATTATTGTACTTAAGTGGATACAATATTTTTTCATTTTTGAAACTTTTTTTTGACACTTTTTAAATTTCTTTTTCCAGCCACATTGCACTTTTATTATTTTTCAAAAGTGGAATAATATTTTACCCACTTAAGTATAGTACTAGTATCAAAGATTTATCCTTATTTAACAATGATAATTTTCAATTTGACACAAAATTTTTGTATTCAGTTAATCTATTTTTAAATTTGTGTCAAATTGACAAAAATTGATACAAAAGAATTCGTGCCATGTTACATACAAAATTGACGTGCATTAATTTTTTTACAATTTATTCTTGTTATTGTGTTAACACAATATTGATTAAAATAACATTAATTATAAATATTTTATTGTGTGATGTCAACCGACAAACAAAGTGAGTGATATTCGAGTCGAAAATTTTAACTCGTTTTTAAATTTATGTTACATTCATATTAAATGCTTATCATATCTTTACAAGCCGAATTATCACCCCTAAATCTGGTGACATCTTACGGGATTCATCTTGAATTGGGTTGGGACTCATAAATTGGTTTATATAGAAGGAGCCTCACTCGAGGCGATTTCCTTAATCGACTCAAATCCTATCTTGGTATGATTGGAGATTTGGAGTATCTTCACTGGCGGACTCAGAAAATTATAAGAGAAGGGACGAAAACACAAAAAATTATAAGAGAGGGGGCGAAAATTTTAATAAATCCAACTTATATTTCAAATAAGATATAGTTTAACAAATATACTGAATTATCGAATTTAACATAGGTTGTTTCATTGCCATGTGCCCATGTGAATAGTGAAAAGTAAGAAAATCACAATCTAAAAACAGAAAACATATACAAACAGTTATAGAAAATGAAATATATTATATATTTTTTGAGAGCAAATACATGTTTTTTAGATTTGTGAGGGGGGCGGCCGCCCATCCACGCCCCCCATGTAGGTCCTCCCTTGAGTATCTTTTTCATTCATGCTCTCATCGACTATGAAGCACCGATACTTCAAAAATCCTGACATGTCGTGTCTGACACTTTTTGACACTTTCCGACACTCCCCGACACTCCAACGCGCGTTATAGAAATTCAAAAAGAAGTTCAAATGTTGCGTTACGTTTAATTTTTAGTTCCAATTATTATATTCGTTAAATAACGATTATCATTTTATTAAGTTTAATATAGATATTTGAGATATCTTATGTTTCTTTGCAAAATTGATGAATATTATAAGTTTTGTTTCATTTTTTTTCGTTAAATTATTGAATATTAAATATAATATACACTACATAAATTAAAAATATTATTTAATATTAAAACGTGTCATAACGTGTCGAAATCTAATATATTTTAGAATCAACGTATCGGAGTATCGTGTCACGTGTCCCGTATCGGTAACGGTGCTACTGCTACATAGCTCGTCGAAGCCACCTAAAGTGCAAACGAACTCCATAGGCTTATTTTGTTTGATTGTCGATTATTTCGTTTTTTTTCCCTTTGACGGATCTTGTTGAGAGGACCCTAGGGGTGAAACTGGGTCGGGCCGGCTTACATTACAGGGGCTACGGCTCGGCCTACATCAGGCCAGATCTGACATAGTATATTTTGTATAATAGGTCGGGCTTGGGCCTTAAAAAAGCCTATTTAATAAGAAGGCCGTAGGCCCACTTTCAAAAGGTCGGGCTTATAAGCCTACAAGTCAGCCTATATTGTACTATTTATTTTAAATAAAATAAAATAGAGTAAGTATGTCTTGAAGAAAAAAACAAAAGATATAAATTTAATCAATTGCAATTATTTATAACTTAATTATATTCGATTATATTTTAATAAAAATCTTACTTTATTTCTTATATAGGAAGAATCAACATCTCAACATGTTAGATTGTATATATGAATATATTAAATTTTTTTTGGGAGAGAGTTATACTTACTACAAGCTTCATGATTTATTTGTTGGATTTATGTAGTTATTTTAATTTACATAGTATGGATTTATTTATTGGATCCGATGAAATATATGTTATTTAGTTTGAAAATTTTACTTTTGAAAATGACTTAAGTGCATATTGTATGAGTTTTGTTATGATTCATGATTCTGTTTGGACGTTTAAATTATGATTTTTGGCGTAGCAACTGAATTTGAGTACTTTGTAGAGTTGATTCATGGTTCTACTTGGAAGTTAAAAATTAACAGGCTAACGGGTTAAAACAGACCATTTGATTTTTTATAAAAGGGTCAAACTAGGCTAACAGTTAGACTCGTACAAGACTTGGGTCAGATCAAATTGAAATTTTTTGACATACACTTAGACTTTTTGGGGGGGGGGGGGGGGGGGGGGCAAAGCTTGTCTCACCCTATCCCACTTTCACCCATACCCGTTTGTAATTCTCTTTTTACCTTTTTGGCCCTCGGTAACCCTGTTAACTACAAAAATTTCAAAACGAACCAGTACATACTAGTCTACCAACAGTCTAATCAAGGCACTAAGCTAAACCATCTAAAACTAAGCCATTAATAGCATCTTTATTCAAACTATAACCTAACAAGCCTAGTTTAGAAACTTCACATTAAATAGGTCCTATATTATTAAAATGAGAAATAATTAATATCTCATGTTAGCCTAAGATAATTATCACACATAACAAAGATAAAATAATGGGGTCAATTTTTTTTTTATTTTCTAAAAAAGTAGTGGACCCCGCAATCTTATATCTGTTACATGAGATAATTACCTCATGCAATATGAGATTAATAGATCCCTATTAAAATTGGGCCATTCATTAAAGGGTTTTATTAATCTCATGTTAAAAGAGATAAGTTATCTCATGTCATAGAGATAAATTTGTGGGCTACACCATTTGAAAAATAAAAATAAAATAAAAAAGATGGCACAGTTATCAAAGAGTGTGTAGGAGAGAAAATTACCACATGTAACATAAGAGTAATTTTCCCATCATTAAAAGGTTAATAATTTTTGGGTTCTTTTTTCTGCGATAAATTCAATACAACGTTGTTTTGGGTGTAAATCATAATATTTTTATAATTTTAATTTATTTCATATTTCAAAAAAAAAAATATTTCAGAATTATAATAGTCTTTATATTTATAATTTTTTAAAATTTTAATTTCACAATACTGTCATTTTGAAAATCAATACAGATAATTTGTCTGGCTCAGAAATATTTTCCCCATAATTTTTTTCCCATAAATTTTACCGTTGCATAGAAACTATTAAATTTTCTAGATGAAAAGAGATGAGACCTATTATATTAAAAAAAAAAAAACTGGGCGCGATTTTTTATGGGTCTGTTTGTTGAATACATTACAATCGAATCGGTGATAAATAGATATTTTTTTTAATATTTATAATTTATTAAGAAATAAATTAGACCGTATTATTTGTCCTGTGTGATAAAGAAAATTAAAAATAAGAGAATAAATAATAATCACCTAGCAAATATTATGGATTGAGGCAAAAAAAATAAAATAAAAAATACAATAATATTGTTTAATACTTCAAAGTCCAGCATTGAACAGTGAGTAAAACATTCAAACTTATATATAATATATAAATTAAGATGAGGCGACACTTGCTGCATGTCTCTTATAAGATAGCGAATGATATATACATATATTAGTTAGAAACAAATCATTCAAGAACAAGGAAGGAGTTATTTTATGTTTTTGTTACAAGGTAATTGGTGGACTTCAATTATCACCTAAGGAAATTGGCATTGTCCCACCACCAAGAACAACAATCACCAAGACCAAATGGATAAGATTTCCTAGATATTTTTATAGCAAAAAGCCACCATTCAGTGATATTTTAAGGTCCCATATACATGTCAGGACCAAAAAAATATCTGCCACAGCCACCAACTCCTACAAATACACACAAACACCCATTTCTAAGATAACTGAGGAAGAGTGAGATCAGGAACATAGACACATATAGCATAATTAGCACTAGAAGAAGAAGGTGAACAAAAATGGAGGGTCCCAGAAGGCCAAACAGGAGTGACATGCATCTCTCAGCTGAGGAAGAAGCCACCATAGAGGAAAAGACCAGAGAGTATTTCGATGGAGTGGCACCACAGCGCCACACAAAGCCTCAACGCAGTGACTATTCTTCTCAATATGTGGATTCTTTCTCCAACAACATCAATGGCCAAGACTCATCTTCTATACCAGAAATGCTACAATTCCAACGCCTCGAGAATGATCCTCAAGAGGTTAGTAGTTCCAATTTCCAAAAGACCAAAACATTATATTAATCTCTTTAAAGAAATTCAGTTTCGTAGAATAAAAAATTGAGTAATTAAAATTGCGTCTGCCGGGAGTCGAACCCGGGTCTATTGCTTGGAAGGCAATTATCCTAACCGTTGGACTACAAACGCTTGCTGATTGGTTTGCACTTTTTATTTCTAACGTACTCAAATTTGAGAATTAGATGTCCAGTCCATTTGTGATTTTGGGTTAGTCATATTTTGTTTTAAAGAAGGATCGTATGTTTATCATGTAATATAATATAACTCACTTTTCTATACACATTAAAGAGATAGAGTTCACATGTTTTTTTTTTCTCTTTCATCATTCTACTTTCTCTCTTTCTTTTGATGTGAGAGTTGGAAACAACACTTAAATTATGTCACATATCATTAATAAAACCCTTTAAATAACTTTCATATGAGCTAGATCTTGGTATAACTAAAATGTTATAGATTTTATAGACTTAATCTTGATCCACCTTAAAAATGGTTTGACTTTTCATATAATTGTTACATAATTTTTATTTTAATTACTTGATAATACATAGGTGAATGATAATATGAAAAAAGTTTCATTTTTGATGAAAACCGTGCTCATTGCTCAACTTTTATGTGTCCACGTTTCCATCTAATATGTTTTCATTCCCACCCCCAAATAATTGCATTTCAGAAATTGGTTTACGATGGAAATCAAGTGACAGAAGAATTTGTGGAAACAGAGTATTACAAAGATCTCAACAAGGTGGACAAACACCACCATACGGTATTCACTCCCATCCTACTTGCTTTCTTCTCAAAATATCCTTAAGTTTCACACAAATATATGGATATAGATGTTAGCTGCATTCTTCTCAAAATATCCTAAGTTTCTCATATCATATAGATATTAGCCGGCACATCTTTCCCATAAATGTAATTTGAATTTGTAATTTGAAATTCAAAGAATTTGGTCCGATAGTGCTCGATTAGGAATTATCTTGGGTTTCGGCCCGACGATACCCTTCAGATTACTGAAATTACATGCTATTAATTATGTTGATTAGGTGCATACCAATAACAAAAAAAATATACCAGCTAATAATAGAATTCACCTTTATTCTTTTTTTTTTTTTGTTTGCAAAATTAAACCCATTTTACTTTTTAATGGAGTGAGCCTTTATATTTAATGCCAACCAATCATATCTAACAGATCACCTAGATTTGTGTTTAGCATTTACATATAGATTTGGATACTTTCATGTTACTTATCAAAATGATGATGATTGATGATGTTACATTACGAGAAACAAAGACGCAAAAGCAAAATTAATCGATATTGCTTATGTCTCTTACACTCTCCTGAGATTACATTGTGATATTGTTAACACAAGAGTCTACATCTTTTACAAATAACCATAGGTATGACATGAATATGTGTGCTTCACCCATAGACAGGAACAGGGTTTATCGAAGTAGAGAAAAGTGGCAAATGCTTCCACATAGAACCAGATAATGATACTGATTGTCATCACTCTAGCAAGGGCAATCCAGCAACCAATGACTGGGTTCCTACAACTTCCACTGAGGTACCATCCCATATTACTTTGCTCTTTTCTTAAATCAAACTGTGTGGGGGCATTAGACCGTGTGTCGGGGCATTGAATGTATTATCCCTTTTTGAATATAATATATCTGAATGTCATGGAGTCGAATTTTTTTTTTCCAAACTGTCACGTCTCCATAGTCGTTAAGTTAGTCAGCTACTATGGACGGGACACGTGTGCAACTCATTCAACCCAAAGTCGGTAGCTACTTTGGTGCAATCAGACCTGCAAGCCATTGGGGATGTGACACGTGTCCCGTCTAAAATAGCTGACTACCTTAGCGACTAGCCGACTATGGTGTCGTGGCAATTTGGAAATTTTTTTTGACTCCATATCGTTCAGATATGTTATATTCAAAAAGGGGCAGTTCAGATATATTATATTCAAAAAGAGGCAGTATGGTTAATGTCGCAACTGTGTTGTTCTGAAAATCTTGCTCTGACTTTAATATGTTTCAGGTGGGTTTCAATTCAGACAAACCTAAGAGGAGTGAAAACTGAAAATGGAGGAGTGGCTTCTGTTTGCTTTAAATGAAGAGAATAATATCTCAGCTTCATTTTAGATTCTGGGGAATTCCAAGCAAGTAGTGCTTAAAGTTGCAAACCAAATAAATTCACATAAAAAAAGACTTGTGATTTGGATTCAAGGTTATTGTGTTTGAATATGGTATTGGTTAGCATTTCATATTGTATCATTCATGTCCTATGTTTCTGAAAACTTCTGCAATCTCATGTACGTTTATTTTTAAGCAAATTAATATATTAGCAATCAGTATTACAACCAACAGCAGCACTATTTATATTCCATTAAAACGCCATGCTAAACTTCCACCAATACAACCTATGTTTGCTTATAATAGCCTTATAGAAATTGCTTTACCTATTTTGATGTTTGATCTAGTTGTCATTCAATTAAATATGGGAATAAATGACAAAAAAAGCACCAAATTAAACAAAGCACAAGAGCAATGAAAAAGGAAGCAGACTGATGCTTATATTTATAAAAAGATCATAATATAGTTTTGGGAAATAAGATCATGTGTTTGATCAAACAGTTATTTGTTACCAAAAATTCATATCCAAACAAAGCAAAATAAAATGACAGAGATGCTACTAGAAAGTTTTGTCATCTCATCTCAACAAGCTACAGCTTTTATGATACATATTAGACAAAACTAGCTTTTGTTAGTATGTAGATTGATTAGAACAAAATGTGCCGTCTTCTCAAACATGTGAACTCACTGCAGCTGACATCAAACACATGCTCCCAGATACGGTCTTATATGTCTTTAGAAATTCGATCAATGGACTGCGAGCAAAATTTTCCATAATTAAAACAGAATACATATAGAGCAAGAACTAAGAATTCTATGAGCAACCAAGGCATTGGATTTAAAGGGTGCTTAATAACGATTGAAATTCACTAATAAATAGTCATTTAAACAATGTTAGCATGTTTATATTTCAGACTCCTTCAAAGAAATTAAAAAATAAAAAGGAAGAAAGAATTCTTACCTAAGATCTTAACAAAGATCTGCAATTTTGAAAGCTCAATGCAACTTCCTAGGAGGAGCACTTTCTTTTTTTGTACCCTTTAGAAATGGTTAGGATGTCAAACCAGCAAATTCAAGCATGTAATTTTCAACAAATTCTTCATTTACATGTAATATGGCAGAAAAAAATAACAAATTGACTCTGATCTTGTTCCTACTTTTACTTACTGAAATTTCAATCAATTAGTGAATATGGGAATGAGCAGAGACCATGACAACTATTCTTTCAAAACTTTTTATTTATTAAATATCAGTTGTAGCTATAAATATTGGGTTTTCTATACACACACATACACATTTTAAAACAAAAAAAAAAGAAAAAAATATGGCACGCAAAACGAATCTCTATAACATTACACTATACATAAATATTCCACTATACTTGAGTTTACAAAACTTATTTTGTTAAATATTTTGTCGTATTCCTCTAACAATAAAACACTTATATTTTAGTTTCAATGACATTGATATATGTTACCTCAAGAGTTATTTCGCCAAATAGTGGCAGGGGACAGTTATCAACCTCCCAGAATGTATCTATTAAATGTTCAATCTCTGGGTCTAGTTCCTGTCAAAATATTGAATTAAACGGGGCGATTTCAGAGGTTAGATTGATAGTAGCTATTGACATGCATGAAATTGCTTATAATGTAAATATAACCGTACATAATTTCCATCTTAACTGCAATTGACCTTACCTCATTCTCATATGCGGCTTTTTTATTTTCTTCCATAGTACATTTTCTCCTTTTGCATTTCGAGAGGCCCAATTTATCTGAATATGAGGAAAAACCTTCGGACACATGATTGTTTCCCTGCACAAAACAAGATTTAATATAATCTAATCAGGGGGAAAAAAAAAACTGATATCATCTTGAAGGAAGTAAAACTGAGAATTTAAAACATCAGTAAGTGAAATATATCTTAGCTCAAGAGATGCTTATTCTTACATGCAACCTTGACTGCTTTGCCTTGGTTCCTCTGATCATAGCTGCAACATGCAAAAAAACTACAATTAGGAGATCATGTTCTGTACATCCGTAGTATGTACATCTGTCATTTAATAAGTGACACTTGGATAAAAAAATATTTTTCTCTCCTTTCCATAAAGCATGACAGTCATTCCTTATTTTTTATTGGATAGATGCATTGAGTGAATGGTACAGCAGTAGTACCATAGATATTTCTACCAATGCTATTTCTACCAATGCTTTTGCATGAAGGTTTTAGTGATTGGGTAACCAATTTATATTCAACCTCTTCCAATTTCACATGGTATTAAAAAAGTAAATATAGCTATTAAAGGGAGTAGCAAGAAACACACCAGAAGAAAATTTAATCACAAACTGCTTGTTTTCTTGCACATTCATTGGAAGCGTTCTTGATTGAGAAGCATTCAACTCTTGCAAGCCTTCTCTCTTTCAATTTACCATGTAAAATAAAACCAAGAAAAGTGAGATATGCAACCATTTGTGAAAAAAACATCTTGAATTATGGTCACCATCAATCAAAACCTTTAAAGAAGAGAACATCTTCGTAGCAAGTTGTTCACCACTTAGCTAATAGTCCTTCTCGAGGATTTATTAGTACTGAAACAACCAACCCACATTTCTCAGTCAAGAAATTCTCAATCACCTAAAAATCCATTATTCTTTACATAATGCAAGAACATTTGAAGGGAAGATTCAAGAATAATTCTTTACATAATTTTCTAGTGAGCAGTTAGATCAAACTAAAGTCTGCATGAAACAAGAAAATAAATTGAATTGGAAGGAATGAAAAAGAATAAAGAATATTGAAGCAACAAAACAAGGTTGGTGAAATACCTACTTTGGAAGAAAGATGAATTTCATGAAAAATAATGCTCACAGTAACTGTTAGTGTAGAAGGCAGTGACTGCACTTGATAAATGGAATAAGCGAAAGAGAGAGTAACTAGAGATTGAAAAAAATGACTATATATATATATATATATATATATCAATGGGGCAATCTCTCGATAAGATTTCTAAAGGTGCTTCCACATTTGGCACTCTAAAATTGTGAGACTCAGAAAAGGTAGCACTTTGGGTCACGTCGTTTGGAATTGCTTCGCAACATGTGAAAGGATACGTTTCCCTCCGAAAGGCATTTGAGTGCATATTTAATGCAATCTTCTATTTTTATAAGGGAAGTTATTTTCTTGTGTGAGATACGATGAAACTTATCTCCTATAGACACATGTATAGAGAGAAGAAAGAGAATATAGGAGAGAAAAAAAAATTATAAATGGGTCCATCTCTTTACATGTGAGTGTAATAGAGAAATTTTACCTTATGTTACATAATAAAAACAATTCCGTTATTATAATTCAAAATCCTATTATATTAGAATTTGACAATTCTGCAAGGGTACGTTACCCTTTGTGGGGGATTGAACTGGATCAGTACAATTTGGTTAGCCGAATAAGAAATAAGGATATAAACTTTTAGGCGCGTTTGGTTCAAGAGAAATTTTATGAATACCAGGAAAATATAATTGATAGGAAAATGGTTGGAAAATGAGTTAGATAGGAAAATGTAAAAAAAGTTGTTTGGTTGGGAAAAATTTTACCGGAGAAATGAAGTGAATTTATAATGTCCATGTTTGGATGTAAGTAAAATAAAGATGGGAAAGAAGGTTGGAAGTTACGAAAATAATCATGTCTTAATGGGTGTCATAAATTTGAGTAGAACGGGAGAGTATAATGGATGTGATAAATTTGAGTCAACAGTGATTTAACCAATTTTTTACAAAAAATCACCGATGAAAAAGGTTTCTAAACAGTGTTGAAAGATGGGTATCCATCATAAAATTGAAAACCAAAGTAAATTGGATACCGGAGAAATTAAGTGAATTTATAATGTCCATGTTTGGATGTAAGTAAAATATAGATGGGAAAGAAGGTTAGAAGTTACGAAAATAATCATGTCTTAATGGATGTCATAAATTTAAGTATAACGGGAGGGTATAATGGGTGTGATAAATTTGAGTCAACAATGATTTAACCAACTTTTTACAAAAAATCACCCATGAAAAAGGTTTCTAAACAGTGTTGAAAGATGGGTATCCATCATAAAATTGAAAACCAAAGTAAATTGGATACCGGAGAAATTAAGTGAATTTATAATGTCCATGTTTGGATGTAAGAAAAATAAAGATAGGAAAGAAGGTTGGAAGTTACGAAAATAATCATGTCTTAATGGGTGTCATAAATTTGAGTAGAACGGGAGAGTATAATGGATGTGATAAATTTGAGTCAACAATGATTTAACCAACTTTTTACAAAAAAATCACCGATGAAAAAGGTTTCTAAACAGTGTTGAAAGATGGGTATCCATCATAAAATTGAAAACCAAAGTAAATTGGATACCGGAGAAATTAAGTGAATTTATAATGTCCATGTTTGGATGTAAGTAAAATAAAGATGGGAAAAAAGGTTGGAAATTACGAAAATAATCATGTCTTAATGGGTGTCATAAATTTGAGTATAACGGGAGGGTATAATGGGTGTGATAAATTTGAGTCAACAATGATTTAACCAACTTTTTACAAAAAATCACCCATGAAAAAGGTTTCTAAACAGTGTTGAAAGATGGGTATCCATCATAAAATTGAAAACCAAAGTAAATTGGATACCGGAGAAATTAAGTGAATTTATAATGTCCATGTTTGGATGTAAGTAAAATAAAGATGGGAAAGAAGGATGGAAGTTAAGAAAATAATCATGTCTTAATGGGTGTCATAAATTTGAGTATAACGGGAGGGTATAATGGGTGTGATAAATTTGAGTCAACAATGATTTAACCAACTTTTTACAAAAAATCACCGATGAAAAAAGTTTCTAAACAGTGTTGAAAGATGGGTATCCATACCAAAGTAAATTGGATACCGGAGAAATTAAGTGAATTTATAATGTCCATGTTTGGATGTAAGTAAAATAAAGATGGGAAAGAAGGTTGGAAGTTACGAAAATAATCATGTCTTAATGGGTGTCATAAATTTGAGTATAACGGGAGGGTATAATGGGTGTGATAAATTTGAGTCAACAATGATTTAACCAACTTTTTACAAAAAATCACCCATGAAAAAGGTTTTAACAGTGTTGAAAGATGGGTATCCATCATAAAATTGAAAACCAAAGTAAATTGGATACCGGAGAAATTAAGTGAATTTATAATGTCCATGTTGGGATGTAAGTAAAATAAAGATGGGAAAGAAGGTTGGAAGTTACGAAAATAATCATGTCTTAATGGGTGTCATAAATTTGAGTATAACGGGAGGGTATAATGGGTGTGATAAATTTGAGTCAACAATGATTTAACCAACTTTTTACAAAAAATCACCGATGAAAAAGGTTTCTAAACAGTGTTAAAGATGGGTATCCATCATAAAATTGAAAACCAAAGTAAATTGGATACCGGAGAAATTAAGTGAATTTATAATGTCCATGTTTGGATGTAAGTAAAATAAAGATGGGAAAGAAGGTTGGAAGTTACGAAAATAATCATGTCTTAATGGGTGTCATAAATTTGAGTATAACGGGAGGGTTAATGGGTGTGATAAATTTGAGTCAACAATGATTTAACCAACTTTTTACAAAAAATCTCCGATGAAAAAGGTTTCTAAACAGTGTTGAAAGATGAGTATCCATCATAAAATTGTAAACCAAAGTAAACTGGATACCGGAGAAATTAAGTGAATTTATAATGTCCATGTTTGGATGTAAGTAAAATAAAGATGGGGAAGAAGGTTGGAAGTTACGAAAATAATCATGTCTTAATGGGTGTCATAAATTTGAGTATAACGAGGAGGGTATAATGGGTGTGATAAATTTGAGTCAACAATGATTTAACCAACTTTTTACAAAAAATCACCGTTGAAAAAGGTTTCTAAACAGTGTTGAAAGATGGGTATCCATCATAAAATTGAAAACCAAAGTAAATTGGATACCGGAGAAATTAAGTGAATTTATAATGTTCATGTTTGGATGTAAGTAAAATAAAGATGGGAAAGAAGGTTGGAAGTTACGAAAATAATCATGTCTTAATGGGTGTCATAAATTTGAGTATAACGGGAGGGTATAATGGGTGTGATAAATTTGAGTCAACAATGATTTAACCAACTTTTTACAAAAAATCACCGATGAAAAAGGTTTCTAAACAGTGTTGAAAGATGGGTATCCATCATAAAATTGAAAACCAAAGTAAATTGGATACCGGAGAAATTAAGTGAATTTATAATGTCCATCTTTGGATGTAAGTAAAATAAAGATGGGGAAGAAGGTTGGAAGTTACGAAAATAATCATGTCTTAATGGGTGTCATAAATTTGAGTATAACGGGAGGGTATAATGGGTGTGATAAATTTGAGTCAACAATGATTTAACCAACTTTTTACAAAAAATCACCGATGAAAAAGGTTTCTAAACAGTGTTGAAAGATGGGTATCCATCATAAAATTGAAAACCAAAGTAAATTGGATACCGGAGAAATTAAGTGAATTTATAATGTCCATGTTTGGATGTAAGTAAAATAAAGATGGGAAAGAAGGTTGGAAGTTACAAAAATAATCATGTCTTAATGGGTGTCATAAATTTGAGTATAACGGGAGGGTATAATGGGTGTGATAAATTTGAGTCAACAATGATTTAACCAACTTTTTACAAAAAATCACCGATGAAAAAGGTTTCTAAACAGTGTTGAAAGATGGGTATCCATCATAAAATTGAAAACCAAAGTAAATTGGATACCGGAGAAATTAAGTGAATTTATAATGTCCATGTTTGGATGTAAGTAAAATAAAGATGGGAAAGAAGGTTGGAAGTTACGAAAATAATCATGTCTTAATGGGTGTCATAAATTTGAATATAACGGGAGGGTATAATGGGTGTGATAAATTTGAGTCAACAATGATTTAGCCAACTTTTTACAAAAAATCACCGATGAAAAAGGTTTATAAACAGTGTTGAAAGATGGGTATCCATCATAAAATTGAAAACCAAAGTAAATTGGATACCGGAGAAATTAAGTGAATTTATAATGTCCATGTTTGGATGTAAGTAAAATAAAGATGGGAAAGAAGGTTGGAAGTTACGAAAATAATCATGTCTTAATGGGTGTGATAAATTTGAGTTAACAATGATTTAACCAACTTTTTACAAAAAATCACCCATGAAAAAGGTTTCTAAACAGTGTTGAAAGATGGGTATCCATCATAAAATTGAAAACCAAAGTAAATTGGATACCGGAGAAATTAAGTGAATTTATAATGTCCATGTTTGGAGGTAAGTAAAACAAAGATGGGAAAGAAGGTTGGAAGTTACGAAAATAATCATGTCTTAATGGGTGTCATAAATTTGCGTATAACGGGAGGGTTTAATGGGTGTGATAAATTTGTGTCAACAATGATTTAACCAACTTTTTACAAAAAATCACCGATGAAAAATGTTTATAAACAGTGTTGAAAGATGGGTATCCATCATAAAATTGAAAACCAAAGTAAATTGGATACCGGAGAAATTAAGTGAATTTATAATGTCCATGTTTGGATGTAAGTAAAATAAAGATGGGAAAGAAGGTTGGAAGTTACGAAAATAATCATGTCTTAATGGGTGTCATAAATTTGAGTATAACGGGAGGGTATAATGGGTGTGATAAATTTGAGTCAACAATGATTTAACCAACTTTTTACAAAAAATCACAGATGAAAAAGGTTTCTAAACAGTGTTGAAAGATGGGTATCCATAATAAAATTGAAAACCAAAGTAAATTGGATACCGGAGAAATTAAGTGAATTTATAATGTCCATGTTTGGATGTAAGTAAAATAAAGATGGGAAAGAAGGTTGGAAGTTACGAAAATAATCATGTCTTAATGGGTGTCATAAATTTGAGTATAACAGGAGGGTATAATGGGTGTGATAAATTTGAGTCAACAATGATTTAACCAACTTTTTACAAAAAATCACCGATGAAAAAGGTTTCTAAACAGTGTTGAAAGATGGGTATCCATCATAAAATTGAAAACCAAAGTAAATTGGATACCGGAGAAATTAAGTGAATTTATAATGTCCATGTTTGGATGTAAGTAAAATAAAGATGGGAAAGAAGGTTGGAAGTTACGAAAATAATCATGTCTTAATGGGTGTCATAAATTTGAGTATAACGGGAGGGTATAATGGGTGTGATAAATTTGAGTCAACAATGATTTAACCAACTTTTTACAAAAAATCACCGATGAAAAAGGTTTCTAAACAGTGTTAAAGATGGGTATCCATCATAAAATTGAAAACCAAAGTAAATTGGATAACGGAGAAATTAAGTGAATTTTTAATGTCCATGTTTGGATGTAAGTAAAATAAAGATGGGAAAGAAGGTTGGAAGTTACGAAAATAATCATGTCTTAATGGGTGTCATAAATTTGAGTATAACGGGAGGGTATAATGGGTGTGATAAATTTGAGTCAACAATGATTTAACCAACTTTTTACAAAAAATCACCGATGAAAAAGGTTTCTAAACAGTGTTGAAAGATGGGTATCCATCATAAAATTGAAAATCAAAGTAAATTGGATACCAGAGAAATTAAGTGAATTTATAATGTCCATGTTTGGATGTAAGTAAAATAAAGATGGGGAAGAAGGTTGGAAGTTACGAAAATAATCATGTCTTAACGGGTGTCATAAATTTGAGTATAACGGGAGAGTATAATGGGTGTGATAAATTTGAGTCAACAATGATTTAACCAACTTTTTACAAAAAATCACCGATGAAAAAGGTTTCTAAACAGTGTTGAAAGATGGGTATCCATCATAAAATTGAAAACCAAAGTAAATTGGATACCGGAGAAATTAAGTGAATTTATAATGTTCATGTTTGGATGTAAGTAAAATAAAGATGGGAAAGAAGGTTGGAAGTTACGAAAATAATCATGTCTTAATGGGTGTCATAAATTTGAGTATAACGGGAGGGTATAATGGGTGTGATAAATTTGTGTCAACAATGATTTAACCAACTTTTTACAAAAAATCACCAATGAAAAAGGTTTCTAAACAGTGTTGAAAGATGGGTATCCATCATAAAATTGAAAACCAAAGTAAAGCTTATACCGGAGAAATTAAGTGAATTTATAATGTCCATCTTTGGATGTAAGTAAAATAAAGATGGGGAAGAAGGTTGGAAGTTACGAAAATAATCATGTCTTAATGGGTGTCATAAATTTGAGTATAACGAGAGGGTATAATGGGTGTGATAAATTTGAGTCAACAATGATTTAACCAACTTTTTACAAAAAATCACCGATGAAAAAAGTTTCTAAACAGTGTTGAAAGATGGGTATCCATCATAAAATTGAAAACCAAAGTAAATTGGATACCGGAGAAATTAAGTGAATTTATAATGTCCATGTTTGGATGTAAGTAAAATAAAGATGGGAAAGAAGGTTGGAAGTTACGAAAATAATCATGTCTTAATGGGTGTCATAAATTTGAGTATAACGGGAGGGTATAATGGGTGTCATAAATTTGAGTCAACAATGATTTAACCAACTTTTTACAAAAAATCACCGATGAAAAAGGTTTCTAAACAGTGTTGAATGATGGGGTATCCATCATAAAATTGAAAACCAAAGTAAATTGGATATATGACCTTTTTGACCGAATCCATTCGACCAAACTACGGTTTTCTGAAATCCTAATTCCATTTGCATAGAAAAGTTGATTTGCACCTTGAACCAAACACTACCTTAATCTATCAAGAAGGGTAGTGTGAATATTGGAGCGCGGAGTGGCAATAGCACCACCACTGATGATCGGTTGAATCAGATCTTAATAAGAGATTTTCCCCACAGCTGGTTCCCCGATTGGCTTGTTGGTTTGGAGAATTTATCTTCAATCCAAGTGTTCGGTTCGAACCCAGCATTCAGAGAGATTTTCCCCACAGGAAAAAAGTATTTTTGCGTAGAAATTTTATTTTTTGCTACGCTTACATAAAAATAAATAAATGAGTTTCATTATAATAAGAAAAAAGAAAAAAATAGTTGAATATAATAAGACTTATTCACTTTTATTCAAGTCTGGCAAAAGAAATTTTTTTTACAAAAATAAAATAAAATATTTCTCCATATATATATTAGATGATACTTATTAATTAATTATTAAATTAACGGAAATGAACTATTAAGATTTGATGTACACCAGTGTCAAATAATCATAAATATATTGGGGACGATTATACTTGTCACCAACTAAGTTTACCACCTTCACAACCAATATCATCATCGTTAGATTAGAATTAAATCTAACGGCCCAAAATTATCCTTTATAATCCTAAATTTTTCTCTCACATTTCCTCTTTGTCTTTCTCTCTCTAGGTTTCCATACCCACTCTATCTCTATCTAGGTTTGGGAATCATCTCTCTCATCCTCTGTTACCGTTGTGTGCTTTTAACATCAATTCACTGTAACAACTTTGATTTTAACTCACTCCACATCGATTTATCCAACCAATAAAATAAAAGACGCTTGTTATCTTCTTCTTCTTTAATTTGGAGTTAGAATTAGATTTTATTCAAAAGCACTTGTGCCTTGTTTTGTTTTCTGTTCAAGAACTAGTGCCTATTCTCAATGGTTTAGTGTATTGCATTATTGTATGTTTGGGTTTGGATTTTGTAGGTGTATCTTATGAGATTTCGAAACTCACCGTAAATCGTAACTTTTCATATATTGAACATTGATATTTATATAAGCTCCCGTAAATTAATTTTATTATGAGATCAGGTACACAAAAAAATCCCTATTGGGTTGAAGGAAAGTTTTATTCCAATTACCCTAAAAAAATCACTGTAGGGTTGAAGAGAGATGAGAGAAATGATTCCCAAACCTAGATAGAGATAAAGAGGGTATGGAAACCTAGAGAGAAAGACAAAGAGGAAATGTGAGAGAAAAAATTAAGATTATAAGGGATAATTATGGACCGTTAGATTTAATTCTAATCTAACGATGATGAGATTGGTTGTAAAGGTGGTAAACTTAGCTGGTGGTAAGTATAACCGTCCCCGAATATATTTATGGGTTTTATAATTCTCAAGTTACATAAGAATTGAAATTTTATGTTGTAGAAATAAAAAGTATGTTAGACCCATATGTTAGAAAAAATTATGTGTAGGATCCACATTAGCACGAAAATCGAAGGGTGTGTAGGAAGATTTCAATTCTCATGTTGAATGAGAATTATAAAACCTTATATTTATATAGGAAAATAATAGCTTCTTGTTGCATAAGCTTAACCATAGAATTTCGTGTCAATTATTTTTTATTTTTTTTGCATTATGGACCTCACATATTTGTGTCATCCACGAGTACTATCTCATGTAACATGAGATTAATAAATAAAACTAATATTCTTGAATTACCTCATGAGATTAGCATAAACTCATTAAGTCAAGTAATATTTAATTCTTTAAATAATTCTGATTTGGATATTATTTTTTAAAAGTTAAAATGTTACATTTATTATTTATCATGATAATTCAATGATTAAAAAGAAAATAAAACTAATATTATGAGGAAGCATTTGCAATTTTAATCTTGTATAAGCAACTAATGTGGAGTTTATAAAGCTTTGGGCACTACCACCCCTTGAGCTAGCTTTTGGGGTGGTGACCTCAAGGTTCTTAACATGGTATTAGAGCTTCGCCGTCCCCCACTTTAAAGTGGAATTAAAAACAAAAAACACAAAAGATAAAACCAAAAAATAGGGCCTGTACATAATCCACGCTTCAAGTCCAAAGGGCTCTTGTGTGAGGGGGCGTGTTGAGATATATAGTTCCACATTGCTTGTATAAGCAACTAATGTGGAGTTTATAAGGCTTTGGGCACTCTCACCCCTTGAGCTAGCTTTTGGGGTGGTGACCTCAAGTTCTTAACAAATCTATGTGATTAAAAGTTGGGATTAATATTTTTTTGTGGAGGATAAAATTATTTCATATACACACATAAAAATATGTGAGATTTTTTTTTTCTTTTTCTCTATTTTTTTTTCACATGACTCCGCATATTTTTATAAGATAAAAATTATATTATACAACATGATAAAGATTGATTTCTTGAAAGTTATGTGATATATGAGCTAGTGCTTTCACGTGATTCCCACATGCTCTATGTTTTCCAACATGTGTTAATTATAAAAAAAAACTTCATGTTGACCTTGAACAAGAATTAAATTTATGTAATTTATGACCAGGGGCTGAGCGAAGGGAGGGGTGCGGATTGGCCCCCTCTCTAAATTTTGAATTTTTTATTATTATATAAATTGCCCCATCATAGAAATTTATGGATCCGCCCTTGCATTACTCATTATTTTATTTATTTTACAAATCGTCCTCAACATATCTTCTTATCTGATAGAAACAGTAAATATGAAAGTTTAAGATGGATGCCAATGACATATGCGGAGTGTATTATACTTGTGAAGTAGTAGCAATTGGTGGTGATGCAGTCCTATACAGTAAAACAAAGCTAGTATTAAAAAAAAAAAAAAAAAAAGCTAGTTTCCACTGACGATTTATGTACAGATATGTAACAATAACACATGATATCTTGAAAGTTTTAACTCCTTCCTTTAGCTTATAGGTCTCATATTTTCAAAGAAGAAATTAAGTTGTTGAGTTTTCCATTGAGGTGACATAATAATAATAATAATAATATAATTAATGGTCTCTCTTTTGTCTGGATTGGAATACCTTATACCGTGATTTTAAAGTAGAAAAATAGTAATGGAACTTCGCATTAAAAGTTAAAAAAATGAATGGGAAGCCTTCTCTTTTTATCAGAGCCTGGTTTCGATCCTGGGACCTGTGGGTTATGGGCCCACCACGCTTCCGCTGCGCCACTCTGATTATTAAGAGTAATGCCCTACTAAAAACATGATATTTTAAGTGGTTTATGACATATCATCCTTACAACCCGTGGTTCGGCAATTTTGTAAGTTTAATCAAAGAAAACACTTCTCACTTCACACCAAACTCAAATTAGAAAACCAATAATAAATTATTGGAACAAAGAATTAACAAAATCATAAGACACTTTAACATGATG
>JAVKPL010013501.1:0-72879 GCA_032173675.1 Gastrolobium villosum | reverse complement strand
CTGCAACTACTTCAGTCTGGACGTAGCACCCTACTTAGGATTAGTGGGTGTGAACCAGGATATATCGTGTGTGTCTTGTCTTTCTGATTTAATTTCTGAATATTTTGTTTAGAGACTGACAGTTACATTGATTCTTGTTTTAGAGTGCTGTAGCACCTTACTGGTTCTATTATAATTGCTGTAGCACCTAAACTGTTTTCTGGTATTTGGAAATTAATCATTTTCTGTTTTGTTTAAGAAAATTACATTGCTACGTTTATACTCTATAAATTGTTAAGGTACGCATTCTGTTACTACATTATTCTTAGCATTGTGAAAAATTATTTCGGGCATATAGGGATTTAAGAAAAAGTTTTTGAAAAAGTATAGAACACCTATTCACCCCCCCTCTAGGTGTTCCGTAAGCGTCCTGTGTAAGAAGCCATTTGCCCAACAAGTGGTATCAGAGCTACGTGCTCTGAGTGATTGGCTATCCGCCAAAGAGTTAAAGATCCTATGGCTTCTTTCCATCAGGATATTCCTCTTGAGGGTGGTTCCACCTATCGCCCTCCATTTTTCAATGGGATTGATTATCCCTACTGGAAAACAAGGATGCAGATTTTCCTTGAGTCGGTAGATCTTAAAATTTGGTATAGTGTAGAGGAAGGATATCAACCTCCAACTATACTAGATGACAATGGTAAAAATGTGCTAAGAAAATACACAGAGTTTACTAGAGCAGAATTAGAGAGTGCCCAATACAACTCAAAAGCAAAGAACTTAATAGTTAATGCACTTGGTAAGGACGAATACTACCGAGTATCTTCATGTAAGACCGCACGTGAGATGTGGCTTATTTTAGAAACAACCCATGAGGGTACTAGTGAAGTAAAGCGTTCTAAACAAAATGCATTATCTAGAGAGTTTGAGCTCTTTGAGATGCATGAGGGTGAATCTATATTTGACATGCAAAAACGTTTTATGCATATAGTTACTTCAATGAATGCTTTAAATATTTTCCATGATGATGAACTGTTAGTTAACAAAATTCTGAGATGTCTTACTAAGGAATGGGATGCAAAGACTTCGGCAATCTATGAAGCTAAAGACCTCTCCACAATGTCAATAGCTACCTTATTTGGAAAGCTTCAGGAATACGAGTTGGAGTTAAGCAGAAGGGCTAAGCATGAGCTTAATAAGAAAAATTCAAAGAGTATAGCTCTAAAAGTTTCTTCTTCCCAATCCAAGCAAAGTAAGAAAAGTACTGATACTTCATCAAGTGAATCAAGCACCGGTGAAGACGATGAAATGACAATGTTCGTGAAAAATTTTAACAAGTCGTTCACCAAGTTCTTCAACAAAAAGTTCAACAAAAGGAGAAGAAGGGCCAACAACCCAAGTAGAAAGGAAAACAACTCAAACAATGCTTGTTTTGAATGTGGAAAGGAAGGTCACTTCCAAAAGGACTGCCCAAACAAAAAGAATAAATATGACAACGGCAAGTTCAAGAAAGGTAAAGACAAAAAGAAAAGGAGAGCTTACATGGCATTTTCGGATGACACTTCAAGTACTACAAGCTCCTCATCAAGTGAACAAGCTAACCTTTGCTTAATGACACATATTGAAAAAGATCAAATTGAGGTATATTCTAGCCACTCTTCTAGTTCTATGTGGGATTCTGATTCGGTATGTGATTCTAATTCAATGTGTAGTTCTAGCTCCTCTTGTGATACATCTTCTATGGTTGGTCCATCATATGATGATTTGTTGTATGCTTATAAGTGTTTGCAAGTTGAAAATGAAAAATTAACCTCTAAGGTTAAGAGAATTAAAAATGAGAAAAATTGCTTGCAAGACAATGTTAATAGTTTGACCACCATTGTAAATGATCTAATGAAAGACAATGAGGATCTTAAAAATGAAAATCTTTTCATGAATTGTCTTGTTGGATCATGTGATGATGTGAACCCCCCTTCCACTATTTCATGTACTAAATGTGTTGAATTATCTAATGAAGTAGATAGTTTGAAGGTAATGGTTGATAGAATGACTAGTGGGAGAGACAACTTGAATGTCCTCCTTGGTAGACAAAGGGTTGAATCAACTAAATATGGACTTGGTTTTCAAAAACCTCCCTTTGCTCAACCAAGAAAGACAAATCAATATCCTCCTAAATTCATGTCTAAGCTACCATTTAAGAAATGTACATATTGTTGCATGAGTGGTCATCTTGTATATCAATGCAATATTAAGATGTATGGCCTAAAAGGAACTAATCTTAAGTGGATTCCTAAGAGGACTACAAATGTGAGCAACATTGCTTCAACATCTTATGGACCTCAACCTAACACATCTAGCATGTTCTTTAGCCCCAAGGTTAAGAACATGATATATGTTCCTAAGAAAACTTAGTGAGCATGTATGTATCATGTGCCATGGACTATTTTATTTTGATAAATCTTTTTGCACATGATGTCTAGTTGTTGTTTGGTGTTTAATATGACATGCATAGACTGTTTTTAACACATCTTATGTTGTACATGTTCAATAAAAATGTGCTATATGTGAATAGAAAGCTTACTTCATGCACTAGATGCCTATGTACTTGAATAGTCCACTATCTTACTCTTTTATTCAAATCTATCAAAAAAGGACAGCAAACCTATTTCAAAGTATCGTTCACAAATAATGCCTATTAGCAATCATGAATGAGTTATCTTTCATATAATGCATATTATTCATACTTGCACTATTTGATAAATGCTTGATTTTGCTAATGTGCCGAGAAAGGCAAGTGTGGAAGATTATGTTGTAGGTGTTTGAAAGAAAATGGAAATGAATGAAAACATGAAGATTACATTGAAGATATTGGCAAATTGAAGAATCTCTTAGACTAAGCCAAAGAGTTACAAAGAATCAATACTTGGTACAAGACATGGGTAATCTTTGGATATATGATATTCTTGTTATATGGTTTATTCAATATTGTTCCTTAGTATATGCTATAATTGATTTTGATGATGTCAAAGGGGGAGAAAATATAAATATCATCAAATTGAGCTTATGAGCTTATGCATATTTTGAGGGGGAGTTTTGACAAGTCTTGAGAACATATGTATGGCTTACTTTTAATTGGCATAATAACTTTGAGTATGCATATGTTTAGGGGGGGTATATAATTACATGATTTTAATATCTTATGCTACTAATCTTTACTTGTCTCAATTTGAGTTTAAGTTGCCATCATCAAAAAGGGGGAGATTGAAGACCTCTTATGCATTATGGAATAACTATTTTGATGATGACAAAGGGTTTATAAAAAATCTCAAATCAAAGTTGGAGTTTGAAGATACAAGTGGTTAGGTATTTTTAGAATTTGTGTTACACACTATATTATATCATATGGTATCTACCTAAGCTCCAATGCATATCATTACATATTATGCATTTCTCATATTAAAATTTGTTTTAATAAAAACAAAAATAAAAAAGAAAATAAAAGTAATATATAAATAACGAAACAAAACTAAATGCACAACGTTCTTTTCATTTGAACTTCCTGTTATGTTGATATATATATATATATATATATATATATATAAGTTAGTTAGATTTAATATAATATAATAGGAAAAATATAAAGTGAAGCCATCAGATCACTTAGATAGTTGGATGTACAAGTTGCTTTGTATAATAAATATAATAAACAAAAAGCAATAAAGTAGCTTTACAAATTGAAAAGCTTTGAAAAGTTCACGTCACTCTAAGCTATATAAAAAGAAAATAATAAACAAAAATCATTCTCACTTTACCAATTCATACTTTCGTCTTCGTCAGAAAAGCAACGCTGAGTCCATTTTTTGTTAACAACCATTTTGAAAGAAGAAAAAAAAAAGAGAGTGGAAAAACACAGTGCTCATTTTCTCTTGTTAATCGAGTTCATCATTCAAGATACACCGGTTCTAATTTTCATAAATGCTGATTCTACTCTCCTTCTCACATTTCTGTTTTCATCATCTTTTTGGAGAAAGATCTGATTCCTCATTTGTGTGAGGTGGCTACATATTTTCTTGGAGAAAAATTTGAGATTCTTTGATAAAGAATTTAGGGCTTCATTTTGGTAAACTCTAATCTACTCATATTCTTGATTAATATTTTTATTTGAACCCTATATTCTGAAATCTTGAATAATTTTTGTTAAGCAAAGTTTAATCTGAATTTTTGGTTTCATTGAGGCATATTATGTTTAATTCAGATTTTCTTGTGGTTCTGTATTAGAAGATTAATTCTGGATTTTATGTGAAATTTTGAGAAAAATTCTGAATCTGATTTTTCCATTTACATTGTGATATTTTCTTTTAAATCAGATTTCTTGGTACTCATTGATTAGAAAATTAATTGGTTAATATTCAAGCTCCTTGGTGCATTAATTTTAGAGATTTTGATACATATGTCATTGGATTAATTTTCTGCATATGGCATAAATTTGTGGAGCTTAGTTTGATATTAACGTGATATATTTGGTGTGATAGGACACTGTATTTTTGGGTTATTTCACTTGTTACAATTCTGAAAAATTCTGTATTGGTTGTTAAAGTAGAGTAGTTGCGTGTTGTAAATCTGTCCTAGGTGTGTGGGTGCAACCGTGTGGGTTGGCGACCTTGTGATTGGCTTGAGAGTGTGTCTCAAGGCTTGGAGCCTCAAGAATCCACTAGGGAGAGTGGAGGTCTTGTGTGAGAGGAGTTGGTGAACTCCGTAGGTTCGGCTTGAGAATATTCTTAGAGCTTGGAGCAGTGTAGGCACTAGGAAAGTTTTTGATATTTTGTTTGATTGCATGTGTGACGCGTGTTTGTGAAACAGGTACACTTGTGATAAATAAAATATCTGCAGCTACTTCAGTCTGGACGTAGCACCCTACTTAGGATTAGTGGGTGTGAACCAGGATATATCGTGTGTGTCTTATCTCATGATTTAATTTCTAAATATTTTGTTTAGAGACTGACAGTATTCTTGTTTTAGAGTGCTGTAGCACCTTACTGGTTCTATTATAATTGCTGTAGCACCTAAACTGTTTTCTGGTATTTGGAAATTAATCATTTTCTATTTTGTTTAAGAAAATTACATTGTTGCGTTTATACTCTATAAATTGCTAAGGTATGCATTCTGTTACTACATTATTCTTAGCATTGTGAAAAATTATTTTGGGCATATAGGGATTTAAGAAAAAGTTTTTGAAAAAGTATAGAACACCTATTCACCCCCTCTAGGTGTTCCGTAAGCGTCCTGTGTAAGAAGTCATTTGCCCAACAACAAACGATTCAGATTCATACATATCTAAATTAGCGATTGAAAAGTTGTTAAATTTCCAACTATGAAAATGAGTGATGGGTTCAGGTATCATTGATAAGCAATCGCCTTTGTTCATGGTCTTGACAACGAAAACCACAACTCCAAACGCACAGGTATCAATTACGCTCTTTTTATATTGTTTGCTTGCAGCTAGATGCATATATAAGAGCTATTTCTTTTCTTTGAAATATAGATAGATGCATAAACACCTTTATGGGGGTAATATTAATGTCTTAATAGTTCACGATTTATAAAGATCTAACAACAAAGTACCTAAAGTAATAACTGTAATAACAATATTTCATAACACATGCATATATAACCATCTTAGTTAATTCCAGGCTTAATTAGGCCAAGAACTTTCAATTCAGCTTCAAAGATGCAAGTATCGTTCACCAAGAAACCATTATTTGGGTCTTTAAATTTTGCCAAGGCCACAAGCTGTCTGAATCCCCATGCTGAACTCGAATTGGAGAACTTTTGACAGGCTACAAGAGAAATAAGTCCAAGTTAAAATCAATAGTTTAGGATAACATTCAACAAAGCTATAGCTGAAGAGCAAGGTCAAGAAAAATAAAAAAATAACATTTTTGTTTTGGAATAATACTATTTCTACAAGAGTGAAGAATAATGTGTATCGTTGGAATATTTGAGCTTGTAAAAGCAAAGATAGCCTCACATTTTCGTTGAACATGCTGCCCACTGATTTGGTCTTTTGCGCGTACAGTGTAATCCACAAGTAGTTTAGTGTCGGGGAGGAGAGTTGAGACCTCCACAGCTAAAAATAATGAGATACTTTTGCCCTTGCCCTCCATGTATCCATTAGGATATAAATTAAGCTTCCTGAAAAAAAAATGGCAAATTAGCCACACACAAAAAAACAATATGCATTAAGAAATAACAACAAAGAATAATTATTAAATCAATCGATAGGAATATATGTGAAATTGTTACTCAAGATTTTGTGCATTTATCATTTCATTTGTTAGGAAATAATATAAATAAGTAAAAAAACTCTCACCCAAAGGCTCTGTTTGATTTCTGTTTTGGAAAACAGTTTTTTAGTTTTCAGAACAAAAAAAACAAAATAACTCATTTGGTAAGACTTGTCTTGTAAAAAATGTTTTGAAAATTATAATTGTTTTTATTTTAAATCAAATTTAGAGAACATGTATGAATTATATTTGTTTTCTATTTTGGTTTTTAACTTTTAAAAAGAAAAAAATATAGAAAACTGTTTCCGTAAATATTTTACAAAACAATTTTTAAAACTAGAACACAATCAAACAGACCCTAGGACTCTTGTGTTTGGGGTGTTGTAGAGGATAATATAAATCATTAAATTAACATTTAAACAAGCATCAATTCATTCTAATTTCAGTGTATTAATTCGAACTTTCTGTAGGACAGTTAGAAGAACCTATAAGTTTGTATGTATTTATATAGATAGGAAATAATGCTATTATGTTACATAAGATTTATTTCTTATGTTATACCCACATAAAAAAATGTGTCTCATTTTTTTTTAAAAAAAAAAATTGATAGGTTCCACTTAATTTATCTCACAACATAAGATATCTTTTCTTATACAACATGAGAAAATTAAATCCGATATACCATTTGTAGTCTCCACCTACAAACGATACAGACTCGCACTCTAAATTAGCGATTGAAAAGTTGTTAAATTTCCAACTATATGAATGAGTGATAGATCCATGAATCATTGATAAGCGATCGCCTTTATTCATGGTCTTGATAACGAAAACCTCAACTCCAAACACACAGGTATCGTCAATCAGATATCCATTTGAAGGGTCCTTAAATGTGTCGAGATCAATGAATTTTCGGATACCCCACGTAGTGCTCAGGACATGGAAACGGCTTACAGTTGCATCTGCATGCATTTCAAAGAACAAATATGTAATATAAGATAACATAATAAAAATTTAATTAGAAATATCGATTATTTCGGAATGTGACATATAGAAAAGATGTTTTTACCCCTGTTCAGTCATAAGTCAAAACAAGTGACCAAAAAATAACAAAAAGATTCATACAACTTAGAAGTCAACGACATGTACAGCATAAAAATGGAATGCAATACCAAAGACATTAATGAATCTTATAAGTTTGCTACGAAATGTAAAATAACATTAAGCTTGTAAGTACTGAACTACAAATGTACCTTGAGAGGTAACGTACTCGTCATTGAGAAAATTATATACTGAAAAATTTACAATGGCGTTGACCTCCCAACCAACAGGTAACGATTTTGAATCCATAAGCATCAAATAAATGGAAACGTGATTTTCCCCATCTCCTTCTATGTTTCCCCCTGGGTATATGGACAGTGCCCTGCATTCACATTCATTGAGCATTACATTTAATGACATGCATAAGAAGAAGAAAAAAATAAGGTAGTCCTAACTTTGAAGCAAGACTAATAATATTATCATTATTGGGAACCAGTTCTTAAGGTCAGTAAGGTTAAAATCGCATGTGAGCAAAATGAGAGGAACCATTTGATGGCAAAAAAAAAAGATGCATACCATTGGTAACCCCCAGCTTCAAACTCGTCAGAAACAATTTTGTTTACTGATGACTCGGAAAACAATGAGAATGACTCAATTTTGAATGAGTAATGACTTGGTGGAGCTTTTCTTCCTAAAACATGTACAACAATAAATTTGCCAGAGGCATCAAAATTAAATTATATTTAATTTGATAATCATAACCAACGTTATAAAAAAGAAGATTTGAATCCATGTACAGAAATGATAAACGATAAGCAACACCTTTCATGGTACTAGCAGACGTCATATCCATGATTGATGAAGGAATTTTAGTGGTAAGAACTAAGAGAGCTTTAATCTGGCTTTTGCAATTTTCTCGAAGATTCTAACTTTAACGTGGTGAGTGATCTTTCGAGTGGTTCTTATAAATTCTTCGAAGACGTCGCTAGCCACCCACGCATGCATTCTCTCACTTGCTAATTAAATTAGTCTCGTAATAATACACATCTTAACCAACGCATTCAAGCGTAGAAGGCAAAGCGATGCCACATTTTTCAAGTAATTGACTCATTTTACAAGACTTGGCTTTGGGAATGCATTATCCAGATAAAGGGAGAGCGGCACCCGAGAATAGTCTCTTTCGGAAGTTAATAGTTGGGCATTTCCTAAAAAATATTTATAATAATTAATTTTGATATTTATTTTCGTAAATGTAAAAAGTTTTGGCCTGCCATTGTTCCCGCTTAATAGTTAGGCACGTGCTCACACAAAATCAATTACGCTCTTTTTTATATTCTTTGGCTTGCAGCTAGATGCATAAGCTCTGTATCTTTTCTTTGTAATATAGATAGATGCATAAGCTCCTTTATGTGGATAATATTAATGTCTTAATACCTAAAGATTTATATAACAACAAAGTAAATAAAATAATGATTATAATAACAATATTCCATAACACATGCATGTATAACCATTTGTGCTTGGGGTGGGGACTAATTTTCACTATCACTAAATAACTATAATGGGTATTGGTTCACAAGACTCTCTTCATATGCGTAACAATAGAATAATCAAATAATATCATCCAAAAAGATCATATAATTAATCGAGAGTAAAAATAAGGAGGAAAGTCACTCCCAATGCACCAAATGGGAAAAATAATTCTACTACTCTAGAGATCTCCAAATCAAAAAATGACAGTTAGATATAAAGTATTAGATAGATGTCAAGAACATTCCCCTAAATTTGTTCCAACAAACTTTTATTGTGAGATTCACCGGAGATTTTCTTCTTCTTCTCTTTTATCTCTAAATGCATATCTTTCAACTGATTCATTATAATTTATTAATGTTTCTGCTGCAACAAGGAAAGGATTGTTTGCTAATTATGTATTTGGTTATACCTTGCGTAATGTTTGCACATGAAACAATCTTTTCAAATGGATACTGAAATTGGTATAATCAAATACAGACAATTTCATTTCCTTGTTACAGCAGAAACAATAAAAGATTTTGTTGAACCATTAATTGGATTTCAAGAACTTAGTGACCATAATTGGATCTGCAGCTGCTCTCAATCTTTCTTTATATAAATATATATAAATAAATAAATAAATAAAAACTACAGAAAACTTTAGTTTTTTTTTTTTTTTATAAACACTGAAAACTTTAGCTTTTTTTTTTTTTGGTAAAAGGAAAACTTTAGCTTTAAATTGAAAGAGAAACAATTATTTCTTTGTAAATAATCATTCCAAATGACGAAAAGGATTATTATAGCAACTGCGCGCCTTTACCAAACTAATTGAATTTAAGTTATGTTATCTCAATTAGGAATAAATCTTTTGTACTATTGTTGTACCAAAGATTTAATGCATCCCACTAATGAAAATATTACATGTCAGCTATTTTTTTCCTGACAAATTCTTTCTCTCTCCTCTGATGTGTAATGTTTCATTGATGAGATGCACTGAATGTAGATACAGTAGTAGTACCAAAGATTTATTCATCAATTAGATTGATTTATCTTTATTTTCATTAGTTTAATTTATCTTAATAAGTGTTGTTTATCTTATCTTATCACTAGTATTAGTTATTGTGAAGAATCAATTCAACCCAAAAATTTAAGGTATTAGGATAATGACATTTTTAATAATTTATATTATTCTCCGATGGATATCTAATGAGTTAATCAATTAGATATAACTCAATTAGATAACCGTTAGAGAATAATATTATATAGGTTAGGTAGTTAATCAATTAGATAACGATTATCTAAATGAGTTAATCTGGAATTAGTTATCTAATTCCAGATTCTAATATTAGGGGAATAGTGACCATTTTGCCACTGTTCCCAATCTTTTTTACCTATATGTCACGCAAATAGTGTTATTTATCATACTGTCACGCGTAGAAGTTCATTACCACTAATAGCGGATTTGGTAGCCAATATTTTCTTGACACGTGGCACACTTTCGTAGAAAAAACTGACTGCCACATGTCGAAGTTCGCTACGACTGGTACCAAACTTTGTAGCCAATTATTTCGTGACACGTGACCCATTTCCGCAAAAAAAGTTGACTAAACGAAGTTCCTTACTAGGGGTAGCGAACTTCGTGTGCTACGTGGCACAATCTCATTGCCAATCAGAATTAATGTATCAATCACAATAAAAAAACGAAGGAACATGACTATTTAATTAATGTACTAATCACAATTAATGTACCAATCACCAATCACAATTAATATATCAATTATCAATCACAATTAATGTACCAATGACGAATCACACTTAATGTCCAATCACAAGTAATTTTGATCGATACGTTAATTGTGATTGGTACATTAATTGTTTGTGATATCATTGTGACAAATCCAAACGATATTTGTGAGAGATAAAATATGTCAAATGAGGTGTCATTGGGTGGATCTCGAAAAGTTATATGCAATTTTTTTTAACTAATTTAGATATCTGAATCAAAAGTTGTGGCTCTCCGAAGTGATTGGTGATTGGTACAATCAAAAGTTATTCCTATTTGTATGCTAATTATGTTTGGTACATTAACTGTGATTGCTAATTGACACATTAACTTTGATTGGCACATTAACTTTGATTGGCACATTAATTAAATTACCATTTTCCTTAATTTTCTATGTTTTATTTTGATTAATACATTAATTGTGATTGCTAATTGGCAGATTAATTTTGATTGGCACATTAATTAAATTTCCATTTTTCTTCATTTTCTGTGTTTTATTGTGATTGATACATTAATTCTGATTGTGCCATGTGGCACCTAATTCGCTTGGACCTTCAGCGAACTTGGTGCATGTCAGACACGTGGCACACCTAGTTCGCTGCATGTGGCAGCAAACGTCTCCAATGTGTTAGCATTTATTGCAACATAGTTCACTATTGGGAGTAGCGAACTTGTTGTCCACCAGAAACGTGCCACGTCAGCAAACCAAGATCGTTGGGCACTGTAGCGAACTTGCCCGCATGGCATATTGAGAAATAACACTATTCGCGTGGCATTTAGGTAAAAAAATCTGTGAACAGTGGCATTTTGGTCATTGTTTCACTATTAGGTTAGGTAGTTTAGTTTATGGGAAAAATGTTTCTGCAGTTAATGCAAACAAGTTATCTGCATTTATTCCCAAAACGACGTCATTTTGGTATTAAAATTTTAAAGAATTATAAATATAAAGACTATTATAACCCTGAAATAAATTAAAATTAAAAAAACACCATGATTTCCGCTCCAAAATGACATCATATTGGGCTCACTGCAGAAAAAGCGAACCCTTAGTTTATCTATTAAAACTAAAGTGGCTATAAAATAGATAATTGAGTTAATCAAACATAGGGGTGTTTAATTGTGTTCTGCATTTTTTTTCTTAAGACTATTTTGTAGAATAATTTTTAAGAAATGATTTATCAGAATAATAAAAGGAAAAAATCCGTTTGGTAAATTTGTTTTGGAAACAATATTAAAAGTTAAAGAATAAAAAAATCTGTTTGATAAATATGTTCCAATAACATGTTTTTAGAACAAAATAAATAAATAAAAGAACTAGTTTGATTGCTAATTTTTTAAAATATTTTATATTATTATATGTAAAAACTTAGATGTATTTTTAAGATAAAAAAAACATATTACAAATCTTTTCTAAGACTAATGCAAACTATAACAAGCATTCTAAGCAGTGTTGTCAGACACGGCCCAACCCGGGACACGGTGACCGGTGGGATAAGCGGGTTAGGTTGCACTTTGGACTAGCCATGCAATCAACCCAGTACGATCCAGATGACCCAGCCGGATTTTGACGGAACCCGTTGACCCTCCGGGTCTTATGAACCGGTGCGGGTCAGATACATAGGTTAAAAAAAATTTCACTCAACCCAACGAAATCCTTAATCTAAGCCATAAGCGTACAAAAAATCTCATCTTTGGTCGTCTTCTAACCTCTTTCTACGCAATACGCACAACTTCTTTCTACCCACAAACTTCAACTATTACTCAAAGAAGGTACTCAAAGAAGCTTCATACTTTATTATTTTTCTTTTTTTTCTCATCCGTGCATGTACTCTTGTTAATCTTTAGTCTAAACTTTGAAGTTTAAACCGCCAACTTTATTTCCAAACCAGGTTCTTTTTTCTATGCACCAAGCTTATGTAATCATCTTCAAAAGAAAAGAGAAGAAAAATGTTGAGTTCTGATTGTGAGTTGGTGATTTCTTCAAAGCATGATCTTTGGTTTCTTTTGTATTCTTGCTTTTTTCTTCGAGTTGTTCTGCTACCTGCTTTGATTTGATTCCTTTGTCAATTTTGTTTTTTTTGTTCTATGGTTGCTTTTGGCTGGGGATTTTGAGATTTGGGTATGTGAAAATTTTGGATTTTGCTTGGTGGGTCTTAATATGTTCATCGGCTCTTTTGGCACTTGTGATGGTTAATTGCTTCTTGAGAGAGTACTTGATTTTTGAGTTCTTCAAGGGAAGATGGCTTTGCAAGAAATTCATTCTTGGACACTGGGAGGACTTATTGGAGCCTTTATTGACCTTTTTGTTGCTTCTTTCTTGCTTAGTGGATCAGCTATTGCTTTCTTTGCTTCCAAATTCTTATGTTGAAAAAAATGGCCATATGAAAAAAAAATTAGTTTTCAAGAAATTATGCTGAAAAATGGGCCATGCAATATAATTTAGTTTATCTCTTTTAGATATAGTGGATATTTTAAATTTATATATTTATATTTATGGATATCCGGGTCAACCGGTCCGACCAATGACCCAGTACCCCGACCTGGTCGATGTCCGGGTCGGGTTTACTAACACTGACTTTAAGTTTGATATATTCCACAAGATTACTATATAAATTACTTCTAGTAAATGTATTATAATTATAATGAACCAAAATTAATCTACTAAAAGATCGATATATTTAAAAAGCAACACATAATTTACCAGAAAAATAAAGTAAGCATTAAGCAACACATATGTGTAACAGCCCGTGTTAACCCGGTCTGTTAACACACTATCGTATTAAGCCACGCTTAATTAAAATGCGGAATAACTTTTTCTTTAATTCAATTATGACGTCATTAACTTAACCAACTTGATTACTTAATCATTTTCATAAAAATACTGCCTGTATGTAAATTGCAAGACAACTAACTGAAATACCTCATATATAAATAATACGTGAGTATCTAAAACCACAGGACTACAACACATAGCCTGGGTCAAAATCCTGATACTTTAATTACAACATAATTAGAAAGACAATAACACAATCATGTGGCATGGACAAACCCCATGCTCCCAAATAAGGCAACAATGCCCCAAAAGCAGTCTCAACATAATTAAACGGAAAACATAACATAACAGCAGTCAATCCAGCAGAACAGCATATCATACTATCAACTCAGCTCGGGCCTCCTGCCACCAGAGCCCTCAACATTACCTGATCCTGAAATAAGCGTCCCCAAACGTGGGGTGAGATCTCTAACAAGAAATCTCAGTAAGACAAGGGGTCCTCAAGGAGTCTCCACCCCAAGCTCACTTACATGTGTAATATAAGTTCTAAAAACAGTATTACAGTATAAGTTCTAAAATCATGCGATGCAGCAATTAATCATGTCATGTGTGCTTTCAAATCTACTGGCCAGAGAAATGTAGGAATACGTCTATGCCTACATGAGTACATGGATACTACCTGCACCTCACCCACATGCTTCTCCATCTTGTATGTACTACATACTCAGGATTGCCGTCTAGGTGGACACCACATGCATCATAAAAGCTCATTGCATATAAATAGCTCAACAGCATTTCCAAAATAATAAAGCATGTAACACAGCATGCATAAACCCATCCCCATGGGACATGGTGGAACATCAAAATGGCTAAACCGAGGACACGAAAGCTTACCTTGCAAGCTAGCTATCCAGCCAAGAGTCCAACCACTCACTAGTCCACAAACAGCAGTATCACAATCTGATATGGACCATTAACAAGTCAATATAAATGCATCACAAGCATATAACTCAAAGACTACGCCTCTCCTTTACGTTTTACGTCTTAAGGCTTCCAACAAAGCCATAAGCCCTTAATCATATGATTCTGACTTAGTCCAGTTATTACAGAAGTTCAACTTCCTTAAACTAGGGTCCACACACACCCCATAGCTTACTGTTCACACAGAAAAGCTACTGTCTGCGCAGAACCCAGGATATCCGGATATCTTGAAGAACATATCCGGATATGCCATATCCGGATATCACACTGGACATATCCGGATATGTCATATCCGGATACCCAGATCCCATATCCGGATATCAATATCCGGATACCATATCCGGATACTGATATCCGGATATCTGTTCGACGAATATCCGGATATCTCACGACAGAATGCAGTTTCTGCATTTCGTGAATATCCATCCCAAAGGTCCAACTTTTAACACATGTACACGTTAAAGCATGCATCTTTAGTTCATTTTAGGTTCATATACCTTATACCCTCTTGTTTACTCATTAAACATGGTCAAGACATCAACTTTAAGCATTATAAACCCATGATCATAGTGAGGTAACTTACCAAAGTTCAAAACAGAGGCAAGGTGTGCTCTTGGAGCCCTCTCAAGACACTTCAAACTCAGCCTAAGTATGAGCACGAAAATGACACTTCAAGGTGAGTTCTTGCACCACAAGAAGGCACTTTGAAGCTTACAATGACTACCACAAAGTAGCCATCACTAAAACTTCAAGTTCAGCTCACTAACCTCACACTCACAGCCTTCTCCACTCAGAAAAGGTTGCACCACCCTCACCCAAGACACACTCTAGTTGCTTGGAAGGAGGAATGGTGAAGAAAGAAGAAGAAAAGAAGAAGAAGAAGGCAAGGAAACACCAAGAATGGAGGTGCAAGGGGCTGCCTCAAAGCTGCAGGGAAAAACTCACGTAGGATCAAGATGCTGCCTAGGGTTTTGTGCTAAGTGGGTCTATTTATAGGCCCAAGCACTAACCGCGCAGTATTAGCCTTAATAGCAAAGTAAAAGATCTTGATCTCAAACTTCGGATTCTAGACCTACGCATTTTTCTAAGATTTGTCATATTTTTATTTTATTTTTCGGAGCACCTTTCCGGTACGCGCTTTTCCATAGCCAGTATCAGTTCTGGCATCAGATTACGTCATTTTGACTTGAAACTTGTTTTACAAGTCCTACATAATATTCTAGTAATTATCATGCATTCGTTATAATTTTCCGGGATACTTTTCCGGTACGCATTTATACCGAGTAGCAGAACCGGTATCTGCGCTTTTCTTCCGAAAAGCGACTTTCAGCATTTATACTCACTCAATATAATTATCTAAGTCCTTTAATAATTATTAGGGTCAATTATGGAATTATTTCCTAATTATCATAATTAATTCGCTAATTACCATAATTAGCGGTGCGGGTTCTTACATTCACCCCACCTTTTTAAGGATTTTGTCCTCAAAATCAGAAACATACCTGTCTCGAAAGTCGGGATACTGTCGGAGAAGCTCATCCTCTCGCTCCCACGTGCACTCCTCAGGACTACGCCCAGTCCACTGCACCTTGACCATCGGAATGATCTTGCTTCGAAGCTGTTTCTCGCCTCGATCGAGAATCTTGAGTGGTCCGACGGGAGTCTTTAGGTTCTCCCGAACCTCCACGTCATCCGGCTGCACCACGTGCGAAGGATCTGCTATGTACTTTCGAAGCTGAGACACGTGAAACACGTCGTGGATGTTGGCTAGGTTCGGAGGTAAGGCGAGTCGATAGGCAACTGGTCCTACTCTACCAAGGATCTGGTAGGGCCCAATGAATCGCGGGCTCAACTTCCTCACGCCGAGTGCCCGTCCAACACCGGTGACAGGTGAAAGTTTCACAAACACGTGCTCACCCTCACTGAACTCCAGTGGTCGATGCTTGACATCGTAGTAGCTCTTCTGGCGATTCTGCGCCTGCTTCAACTTTTCCCTGATCATCTGGATCTGTAGGGTAGTATCTTGGACAAAGTCCAAGCCAAATAACTCTTTATCTCCAACCTCAGACCAGCAGGTAGGAGTCCGACACCTCCTACCATACAGCGCCTCGTAGGGTGCCATGCCCAGACTAGCATGAAAACTGTTTTTGTATGAAAATTCAACCAACGGAAGGTACCTATCCCATGCAGAACCCTGCTCCAACGTGCAAGCTCTCAACATGTCCTCCAATGTCTGGATGGTCCGCTCAGTCTGTCCGTCAGTCTGAGGGTGATAGGCGGTACTCAATCGCAACTGCGTACCAAAAGCCTCCTGCAGCGCCTCCCAGAACCGAGATGTGAACTTCGGGTCCCTATCACTGATGATACTCTCGGGCACCCCGTGAAGCCTCACAATCTCGCGGACATATAGCTTGGCCAACTGCTCTGTAGTGAAGCTCACCTTCACTGGAAGAAAATGGGCAGACTTGGTCAATCTGTCCACGATGACCCAGATAGAGTCACAACCAGCCTGAGTTTTGGGCAATCCCACCACGAAGTCCATGGAAATACTCTCCCACTTCCACTGTGGAATCTCCAGAGGTTGAAGTTTACCAGACGGTTTCTGGTGCTCGATCTTTACTTTCTGACAAATAAGGCACTTGGACACGTAGACCGCTATGTCCTTCTTCATGCCCGGCCACCAAAAATTCCTCTTTAGGTCCTGGTACATTTTTGTGGCACCAGGGTGAATAGTAAACCGGCCTTTATGAGCCTCAGTCATAACCTCTTCGGTCAATGGCCCTCGAGGAATGACAATCCTCTTCTGGAACAGCAGCAAACCATCATCGTTCCAAGACACACCGTCCTGGTTCTTCACATAATCGAGGCACTCTCTTTGCACTTGCGCCTCTTTGATCTTTTCCATCAGCTCATTGATCACTTCTGCTGTCTCTAACTCAAGCAGTGCACCCCCAAACAAGGAGTTCACTCTCAAGTCTCTGAACTTCTCGATCACCTCGTAGTCGTTCATCATTAAGCTGGATAAGCTCACGGATTTCCGACTCAAAGCATCGGCTACCACATTGGCCTTGCCAGGATGATACCTCAACTCAAAGTCGTAGTCCTTCAAGAACTCCATCCATCTTCGCTGTCTCATGTTCAACTCCTTCTGGTCGAACAGATACTTCAGGCTCTTGTGATCACTGAATACAGCAAACTTCATGCCAAATAGGTAATGCCTCCAAATCTTGAAAGCAAAAACAATGGCTGCCAACTCCAAGTCGTGAGTCGGGTAGTTCTCCTCATGAGGTTTCAACTGTCTTGAAGCGTAAGCAACCGCTTTACCTTTTTGCATCAGCACACAGCCAAGTCCTTTACCAGAGGCATCGCAGTATAACTCGAATTGCTCCGCAGGATCGGGAAGGACTAACACAGGAGCAGTAGTCAGTCTCTCCTTCAACTCCTGGAAACACTCCTCACACTCATGTGTCCACACGAATGGAGTCTCCTTTCGGGTAAGGCGAGTCATCGGTAGCACCATCTTGGAAAATCCTTCTATGAACCTCCGATAGTACCCCGCCAAACCCAGGAAGCTTCTCACTTCTGTAACCGTCTTGGGCCTCTCCCAATCCATCACGGCCTCAATTTTGTTAGGATCAACTGCGACTCCATTAGCAGAAATCACATGACCCAGAAATTTCACCGCCTTGAGCCAAAACTCACATTTTGACGGCTTAGCATATAGCTTTTTCTCCTTTAGCACTTGCAAAACTATCTTCAAGTGCTCAGTATGCTCCTCCTCCGTCTTGGAGTAGATCAAGATGTCGTCGATGAAGACGATCACAAACTGATCCAGGTACGGCTGGAAAATCCTGTTCATGTAGTCCATAAACACTGCGGGTGCATTGGTGAGTCCGAACGGGATCACCAAGTACTCGTAGTGCCCGTACCTCGAGCGAAACGCTGTCTTTGGGACATCCTCCGGCTTTACCCGTATCTGATGATAACCGGACCGGAGATCAATTTTGGAATACACACAAGCACCCCTGAGTTGATCCAGCAAATCATCGATGCGTGGAAGAGGATACTTGTTCTTGATTGTCACCTTGTTCAACTGTCTGTAGTCGGTGCACAACCGCATGGTCCCATCTTTCTTTTTCACAAATATGACCGGTGCTCCCCAGGGAGACACACTCGGCCGAATAAAATCTTTTGCTGAAAGCTCCTCGATATGCTTCTTCAGCTCCGCCAACTCTGGTGGCGACATCCGGTATGGAGCCAACGAGATAGGCCCCACACCAGGCAATAAATCTATGGAGAACTCTATCTCCCTCTGCGGTGGAAACTCAGGAATCTCCTCAGGAAACACCTCGAGGAATTCCCTCACCACAGGAATGCCAGTGAGATCCTCCTGTGTCCCACTCACCAAACCTCCCAACATGACATAGCCAAATGCCCCTGCTCTCAAGGCCCTCCTCGCCTGCAGGACTGAAATGAACGGTGAGGAACTGGCTGTGGACCCACCCGGAGACATCACCACTTTCTTGGCACAACAATCAATCATTGCACAATTTCTGGACAACCAATCCATGCCCAAAATAATCTGAAGGTTGGCCATCGGTAACCCTATCAGATCTACCGAGAAGTCACGGCCATCCCACTGAAACGCTACATCGCGATGAACAGTGGAGGTCAAACATTTTCTCTCCGGTGGCGGTGGTCACCCGCATCGGTGGAGAAAGCACATCACTGGGCAACTCAAGCCCCACAGCAATAGGGGTAGCAACAAAAGAGTGCGTTGCCCCGGAATCAAACAAAACATCAACAGCTGAACCACCAATGGTAACAGTACCTCTGACCAGGTTCGGAGCTCTGTCCGACTGCTGACGGTCCAACGTATACACACGCCCCGTAGTAGGTGGCACTGCTGGTGCCCCAGTAGGAACCATCTGCAACGGCACAGCCTGCACTGCAGCAACTCTCGCCGTCGGGCAATCTCTGGAATAGTGGCCCTCTTTGCCACACTGGAAGCATATCAGCTGCCCGGTAGAACACGGCCCAAAATGTGACTTCCCGCATCCCGAACATCTAGGAGCAGGAGGTCTAGCAGCGTTCCCCGTAGCGGTAGTCTTTCTGAACTGGTTTGGCGTTTGCTTAGCCGCCATCTGCTTGCCCTTGCCCTTGTTCGCAAAATTTTTACTCTTCCAGGGAGTGGAACCGCCGGTACCCTGTGGTACCTCCATCTTGGCCTTCTTGGCCTTACTCGTGCTGTAGAAGTCCTCGATATCACGACACTGCTGGACCAGTGTCCCAAAATCTCTGGATGCAGACCCAGCTAAGTAACCAGCAATATCCTCATTAAGTCCCCTGCGGAACTTAGCAGCCAAGAATGTAGGAGTAGGCCTCGCCATCCTGAAGTGTGAAAACTTCACCAGCTCATTAAACTTGGCCAGGTACTCGTCGACAGACAACGAGCCCTGAACCAACCGGTCGAACTCTCCCTGTTTCCTCTCCTGTGAGTCATAGGGGAAGTACTGACCCAAGAAGCTCTCCTCGAAGAATGGCCACGTCATCACATGACCCTGCATCTCGTAGACCTGAGAAAGGTTGGTCCACCACTCATGGGCCTCGCCCTCCAGCATATAAGTGGCGAACAACAGCTTCTGCGGATCGGTGCACTGCATGATCCGGAAAATCTTGTCTAGCGCCTGAAGCCATCTAGCAGCAGCAATGGGATCATACGATCCGTCGAATGAAGGTGGCTTATGCTTGCGGAAAGCATTCAGCCGGCGATCGATCTCGTCACGATCCTCAGCAAGTACGGGGATAGTCTGCATGGCCCCCGTCAAGTGACTACCCTCACCCATCTGGCTCTGGGAGTCCTCCTGTTGACTAGGCGGAGGTGGAGGCGGTGGCGGCGGTGGAGGTGGTGGAGGACCCTGGCCCGCAGCAGGACCAGCCCTCAACTCCTCCAACATGACCCTCATCATAGTCATGTTGGCCATCCGGTTCTCCTCCAGAACCTCTGTCGTGGTTTGCCGGTTCGCATCTCGTATAGCGTCCAGCATCGCCCGGTTTGCCAACCTCGTGGCTTCCTGGTCGGCTAGTCGGGCCGCCTGCATCTCAGCCAATGCAGCCAGGACAGGATCCGTCTGATCCTCGCTCGTACTCGTGTTCCTCCTCGGTGGCACCATGACTCTGCACAAGTTACACAAAGAATGAGTTGATCAGGCCCACGCCATGTGGTCACATATGCATCATCGTAACACACACCAGTTAGAGAGAACACAAAGTAGACACGCAACGACACATCCTAAGTTATTGCAATACATACAGGCTTATCCCTAGAAAGTGCTCTGATACCATAAAATGTAACAGCCCGTGTTAACCCGGTCTGTTAACACACTATCGTATTAAGCCACGCTTAATTAAAATGCGGAATAACTTTTTCTTTAATTCAATTATGACGTCATTAACTTAACCAACTTGATTACTTAATCATTTTCATAAAAATACTGCATGTATGTAAATTGCAAGACAACTAACTGAATACCTCGTACATAAATATAATGTTAGTATCTAAAACCACAGGACTACAACACATAGCCTGGGTCAAAATCCTGATACTTTAATTACAACATAATTAGAAAGACAATAACACAATCATGTGGCATGGACAAACCCCATGCTCCCAAATAAGGCAACAATGCCCCAAAAGCAGTCTCAACATAATTAAACGGAAAACATAACATAACAGCAGTCAATCCAGCAGAACAGCATATCATACTATCAACTCAGCTCGGGCCTCCTGCCACCAGAGCCCTCAACATTACCTGATCCTGAAATAAGCGTCCCCAAACGTGGGGTGAGATCTCTAACAAGAAATCTCAGTAAGACAAGGGGTCCTCAAGGAGTCTCCACCCCAAGCTCACTTACATGTGTAATATAAGTTCTAAAAACAGTATTACAGTATAAGTTCTAAAATCATGCGATGCAGCAATTAATCATGTCATGTGTGCTTTCAAATCTACTGGCCAGAGAAATGTAGGAATACGTCTATGCCTACATGAGTACATGGATACTACCTGCACCTCACCCACATGCTTCTCCATCTTGTATGTACTACATACTCAGGATTGCCGTCTAGGTGGACACCACATGCATCATAAAAGCTCATTGCATATAAATAGCTCAACAGCATTTCCAAAATAATAAAGCATGTAACACAGCATGCATAAACCCATCCCCATGGGACATGGTGGAACATCAAAATGGCTAAACCGAGGACACGAAAGCTTACCTTGCAAGCTAGCTATCCAGCCAAGAGTCCAACCACTCACTAGTCCACAAACAGCAGTATCACAATCTGATATGGACCATTAACAAGTCAATATAAATGCATCACAAGCATATAACTCAAAGACTACGCCTCTCCTTTACGTTTTACGTCTTAAGGCTTCCAACAAAGCCATAAGCCCTTAATCATATGATTCTGACTTAGTCCAGTTATTACAGAAGTTCAACTTCCTTAAACTAGGGTCCACACACACCCCATAGCTTACTGTTCACACAGAAAAGCTACTGTCTGCGCAGAACCCAGGATATCCGGATATCTTGAAGAACATATCCGGATATGCCATATCCGGATATCACACTGGACATATCCGGATATGTCATATCCGGATACCCAGATCCCATATCCGGATATCAATATCCGGATACCATATCCGGATACTGATATCCGGATATCTGTTCGACGAATATCCGGATATCTCACGACAGAATGCAGTTTCTGCATTTCGTGAATATCCATCCCAAAGGTCCAACTTTTAACACATGTACACGTTAAAGCATGCATCTTTAGTTCATTTTAGGTTCATATACCTTATACCCTCTTGTTTACTCATTAAACATGGTCAAGACATCAACTTTAAGCATTATAAACCCATGATCATAGTGAGGTAACTTACCAAAGTTCAAAACAGAGGCAAGGTGTGCTCTTGGAGCCCTCTCAAGACACTTCAAACTCAGCCTAAGTATGAGCACGAAAATGACACTTCAAGGTGAGTTCTTGCACCACAAGAAGGCACTTTGAAGCTTACAATGACTACCACAAAGTAGCCATCACTAAAACTTCAAGTTCAGCTCACTAACCTCACACTCACAGCCTTCTCCACTCAGAAAAGGTTGCACCACCCTCACCCAAGACACACTCTAGTTGCTTGGAAGGAGGAATGGTGAAGAAAGAAGAAGAAAAGAAGAAGAAGAAGGCAAGGAAACACCAAGAATGGAGGTGCAAGGGGCTGCCTCAAAGCTGCAGGGAAAAACTCACGTAGGATCAAGATGCTGCCTAGGGTTTTGTGCTAAGTGGGTCTATTTATAGGCCCAAGCACTAACCGCGCAGTATTAGCCTTAATAGCAAAGTAAAAGATCTTGATCTCAAACTTCGGATTCTAGACCTACGCATTTTTCTAAGATTTGTCATATTTTTATTTTATTTTTCGGAGCACCTTTCCGGTACGCGCTTTTCCATAGCCAGTATCAGTTCTGGCATCAGATTACGTCATTTTGACTTGAAACTTGTTTTACAAGTCCTACATAATATTCTAGTAATTATCATGCATTCGTTATAATTTTCCGGGATACTTTTCCGGTACGCATTTATACCGAGTAGCAGAACCGGTATCTGCGCTTTTCTTCCGAAAAGCGACTTTCAGCATTTATACTCACTCAATATAATTATCTAAGTCCTTTAATAATTATTAGGGTCAATTATGGAATTATTTCCTAATTATCATAATTAATTCGCTAATTACCTTAATTAGCGGTGCAGGTTCTTACAATATGCATACATAAGTTATGGTTTAATGTACTAATAATAAGCCCGTACAAACATTGAGTCACTTGAAAATTGATTATCCAAAGTAAAGCCTATTATTTAACAAATCAAATAAGATAAATTACATTGCAGAATTCTTATGTTGTGCCATATCTAATTTGCCATATGATCACGATATGCTGCCATTTTGCTGCACTTTCATCAGATAACCTTGACAAGTTATTATGATTCAAGCTTGTTCCCTCAAGGTTAGAAGTCTCATTCATAGCCTCTATTTCCGTAGGATCGATGTCTTCCCACATTCTAAACAAATCATCGCGTAAATTCCACCTGCGCATATAATTATGAATAGCACAACATGCTATCACTATGAGTCGATGCCTAAAAGGTTTATATGGAGACACTAGCTTCAAAATAGGGAATCTGTTCTTCAAGAATCCAAAGCATCGTTCAATTGTCATTGTTAAAGATAAATGCCTATAACTAAATAACTCTTCACAACTCTTTGGTTGTTTACTGCGATCAGTATATTCTTGTGCATGATATCTTTTGCCTCTAAAAAGGGGAAGAAAACCTCTGATGCAAGGATATCCAGAATCCACAAGATAAAACATACTTGCATTAGGTTTGAATATAAATTATTCACTTCATTAATAGAAGACAAATTCAACAATATGATATTCACCTCTAGATGGCCATAGAAACTGTGCATTCGGATTGGTTAATGTATCAACGAAAACTTTTGCATCGTGTGCACTTCTTCCCATCCTGAATACACATATGTGAAATTCATATTAAAATCACAAATACACATGATATTTTGTGTGATGATTGTCTTTCTACCTCTACATGATGTTTGTTTCTCAATAGGAACCTATGCAAATATATGTGTGCCATTAATTGCACCTAAACAATTATGTAATAAAAGAACCCGAATAAAAGCAATTAAAAAATGAAAAAAGTTTTTTTAAATCACTAGAGGTAAAATTAATTGGAGATAAAATTATCTCCAGTGAACTCAAAACAATGTTGTTTTGATGTTATAAGATTAAAAGATTGTAATGATAAAGACTAATATAATCTTACAATATATTAGAATTACAAAAATACTTTGATTTTTGCCCTAAAATGGCATCATTTTAGGCTCAATAATTTATCTCCATTGACTGAAGAAATTATTTATCCTTAAAAATTCGATCTAAAATAAAAGACAACAGGAATAAACATCATAAATAATAAAGTTACATATCTTGGCCCAAGGATAATACATGGGATTTGATCTTATATCTTTTCTATTATCTCTTATCTCTTATATCTTATATCTATTATCCCATCTCCTAGTTATCATATCTCTAATAAGTATGGGTGTTAACGGGCCGAGCCGAACTCTGGTTTTAAAAGGCTACGCCTGTGTTACCTGTGTTACCTGTTATGAATATAATTATTTGCCCGTGACTTGTCTTATTTAAAACCAAAATTGTACATCTTAAAGATATATAATTTTTTCCATAATAATATTAATTTATTCATTTAACTTTGAATAGGTAAATAAAATTGTTTATTAAAATAATTAAATATATGCCACAATTTGATTTTAAGATTGTAATTCCAGAAATAGTTTATGATTTATTATTAGAATCATCGACCCTCATCAACAAGTCGTTGTAGTATAGTGGTAAGTATTCCCTCCTGTCACGCGGGTGACCCGGGTTCGATCCCCGGCAACGGCGCTTTTTTATTATTTTTGTTCTCCCTTATAAAGTTGCGTGCGTGCTTAGCGGGAGAGGGAACCTGAGAATCATTCCAACCAAAATGGCCACCCTTTCCGCTTGTGCTTCACCTCCTTGGCCAAACCCTAACCCTAATCCCAATTCCAATCCAAACCCTAATTTTCACCCCGAACAATCTCAAACCCTCGACTTTGATTCCCTAATGCCTCCTCAACCTCAAACCCCACCCCACCACAACCCCTCTGCCTCGCCGGAAACTTCCCCTGCTCCGGTGGCCCCCCCATCGCTCCTTCAACTCTCCTTCAACCAAGACCAGGCTTGCTTCGCCGCCGCAACTGACAACGGCTTCCGCATCTACAACTGTGATCCGTTTCGGGAGCTCTTCCGGCGAGAGTTCGATGGCGGTGGGATCGGCCACGTGGAGATGCTGTTCCGCTGTAACATTTTGGCTCTCGTCGGTGGTGGGTCCAACCCTCAGTACCCTCCCAATAAGGTCATGATCTGGGACGATCATCAGGGCAAGTGCATCGGTGAGTTGTCATTTCGCGCCGCCGTTCGTGGTGTCCGTCTCCGACGGGACCGGATAATCGTCGTGGTCGAGCAGAAGATATTCGTGTACAACTTCGCGGACCTTAAGCTGATGCACCAAATTGAGACCATTGCGAACCCTAAGGGACTTTGTGCAGTTTCGCATCTGTCTGATTCTCTCGTGCTCGCGTGCCCGGGTTTGCATAAGGGTCAGATTCGCATTGAGAATTATGCACAGAAGAAGACCAAGTTCATTTCGGCCCATGATTCCGGAATAGCTTGTTTTGCTCTCACGCTTGATGGGCAGTTAATCGCCACCGCCAGCACCAAGGGTACGCTGATTCGGATTTTTGATACGGATCATGGCACGCTACTTCAGGAAGTATGTGCTATGTGGTGTTTCTCGTTTCTCAAATTTATTTTGACTTTGTTCTTTGCTTTGGGATAAGTACTGTAATTTTTAAACTTTTAGCGTGAATTGCTGGCTGGTGGTGAAACAGTGTGTGTTCTATTCGTAAACGCTTCTGCTGAACTGCATTATGCTCTGGTTCAAAACTACTGTCAATTGAAGCTAAAAACTCGAATTGAAAGCTAAATAGAGTTTGGTCCCAAATATCTATATTAGTTTGGCATTACGATGGCAGGAACTGGATGATGGTGGTACTTAAGTAATTGGAAATAGAATCAATTAGGTCAGTTCTTAGTGTTGTCCAGTTCCATGTTTTATGGTGCATATTTAGACTGTTACATATTCGTCCCTTTCAATTAATGGTTTTTCCATGTAATATAGCAAACTAGCTGGTAGTGGAGATTATGAATATTTTCTATGGCTTACTAACACTGGAGAAAATCATTAGCCAGTATTTGGGGAAATGAGTGAAATCCTCGTTTAAGAAATAACTGTGTTTCCTTTTTTTTTCTTTTTTCTTTTTTCTTTTTGGTATCCAGACCAGTTAAATCTGGTTCGAACACTATTGGACCCATTTTGGCCTGACATTATTATTTTTATTTCTAGGACTCGAACTCTAAACCTCTAGTTAAGGGAAACAAGCTCCTTGCCACTAAAATAAATGGCTATTGTTAATAATTGTGTTTGATAGTTATGATGTATTTGAGGTCTAATGTCCGTCTCTATTGCCTTATTCATTTCCTCTGCTTTGAAGCTTGAATTTACTGTGTGGGCATTTCAAACATTTCAGTCCTCTTCTATAAGTTTGTCGGATGTCAAATTTAGGTAAGAAGGGGTGCAAATGCAGCGGAGATCTTTAGTTTGGCATTCTCTTCTACTGCTCAGTGGTTAGCAGTGTCAAGTGACAAGGGTACTGTCCATGTTTTCAGCCTTAAGGTTAATTCCAGTGTCCCTGAGCATGAGAAGTCACAAAGCTCATCCAATTCCGATGCTGCCATTACCCCATCTAGCTCATCTCTCTCCTTTATTAAATTTAAAGGTAAAATCTCTTACTGTTTTTACTAACTTGAATATTTATTTCCATTTGCTGACTTAGATGCTGTATTGGAATTGTTAAATTTTGACTAAAATCTTTTCTACAATTTCATGGGATTATTCTATTTGTTGTGCCTGACTGCCTGTGTAGAAGTTTGAATGACAAATATTAATGGATTTTATTTATAAGATGATATTAATGGATGATAGAACATCATAATGTTAAATTAATGGCATTGAGCTTACTTTGTATCTAGGATTGGTGTGAGATTTCAGATTTTGAAGAGAATTGGTTTTATGGTTGCTTGTTCTATATGCCAATGCTTTGAGTGAAGTTGTTCTCATTTAGGTATTGTTTGAGAAAATCACTATTTTTAGTCTAATATATCCAAATGGTATTAGAAATATATTAATTCATATCGAACATTGGTAATAAATGGTAATAGGATAATTTTATATTCACATGGTGCTGATAAGGACATTTATTTCATTTAATAGTCACTATCAGATTTTGGAAAGTAGAAGCAACTTCTTGGTGCTTCTCCATTATAGGAGGAGGGGCATTATTTTGATTTTTGGTGACATCAGGAATTTAGAAACAGTTTTTAAAGCTTACCCAGACAAAATTCACCCCTTTTCTTCCGAAGTGGATTTTGGCTTCACAAGGTGCTTCCCTCCGATGGAAAGCTATACAATACAGCCTATACTTCTCTCCATTTATATATTTATTTATTTTTTATTTTCATGGTATTTTGCCAGTTACAGACTGAAATAATTATCAATTCCTCCTTCCCTTGTTGATCCCGTGTTATTTTGCACTTGCAGGAGTGTTGCCCAAGTATTTCAATTCAGAGTGGTCAGTTGCTAAGTTTCACTTAAACGAGGGCTCTCATTACATAGTGGCATTTGGTCTCCAAAAGAATACAGTCATAATTACTGGCATGGATGGAAGGTATGATTTGAGGATATGACAAAATGCTATTTTCTCTAAGCTGTAGCTGATAGCTATTCTGTTTATTTTAGATGCTGTACTGTAGGTTCCGTTATAGTGTGTAATCGAGTTTAATTATTATGATAGTGCGTGTTTGAATTAGCTTATTTTGGGGCCAAAAAAATTATTTTTTCGCAGCTTTCTGACAGAGCTTTTGAAAAATATACTATTACTTTTCAATATTAAGCTGTGCGTAAATATTGGCTTATTCACTTACAAAGAAAGGCCATATCGTGAACTGGATAATTCTAAGTTTGCTTCTGCTGTCTCATTTTTTATTATTAAGATTATAGCTAATACTTTCCCGAATTGAACTTTATGATTAAATTGAGAAGATAGCTGAAAGCAGTTGGTCTTCCACATATAATTATTTTCGTATGCGTTGCATTGGTCTCGTGCCTCTTTCAGACAAATATGTTCCTATTTATCTATGCACTTTTATTTTTGGGTACGCTTCATTTCTGAAATGCTTGCTGTTTGGTGGACATTTTCCTGCCCCCAAAAAAATATCGTTTATGTTGTATGATGTTAATGATCTGCAGTTGATTGTCCTATGCAGCTTCTACCGATGCGAATTTGACCCGGGGCATGGAGGGGAGATGACTCAGCTGGAACATCATAACTTTCTAAAGCCGGACACAGCCTTGTGAAACGCCAAGACATGAAATCCTGTAGCGGTTGGCGTTTTAGATTTTAGATAGAATTGTCAACACTGACCCCATTAAGTTCGGGTCGACCTTCTTGCTTCCATTGTAAATTTCATATAGTTTACTAATTTGTTAATAATAATGTTGAGAGCTGTGGTATAGTATGCAATCTCTTTCCTTGTTCGGGTTGTGTATTTGTATTGTCGTATGTGCATGAGAGTTGTGGCATTGTATATATCATTACCAGTATTTTCCAATGATTGAAAATGAAAATATTGAAACCTTTGGAAATACAAAGCTGACACTCGGAATTTGGTTTATCATTTTCTAAGGTAACATGAATATTCCATACTCTATTTTTGGATTCTCGGGTTTGCCCATTTTTTATTTTTATTTTTAATGGAAAATTTCATATAAGGAATTGCCTCCTAACCCATTTTTATACAACAGTCACAAGCATCTCCCGTTATATAATCATAATACTAAACTCTTATGATACCATAACCAGTATGATCCACCGGGTTCAAATCTTGTATGGGAGCTGGCTGTAGAATGGGATTCCTCGGATTCAGCAGTTGCGCAAGAGAATGAAGTTAGAATGGGTACATTTATTGATAATATGAGAAAAGTTTGTCTAAATCCAATACATAGCAGCTACCTTGGCTGATCTGTATCACGAGCGCTTTTTTGGTGCAGCTGTAGCACCATATATCTGTTTAAAAGGAGTAAAAAAGAAGAAGATATAGATGGAGATAACTTAAAAAGATATGGATTAAAGTGATAGAAAACTTTTTGTTTTGAAAAAAAATGCTCCCAAGTGGGTACATCCGCAGCACAAACACAGGGCAGAAAGGTGTTTGAACCATCTTAATGCATGGCCACATGGGCAGCTGATATTACCACGAGCCTGGATTGGTCTCAGATCCGCGCTATGCAAAGCAGAAAATAGGGAGGAAGCTGTTTCAGGATGTTCACTATGGAAACAATTGTTATTGTCAAATTTTTTGTTAAATTATAGGGAAAAGTTCACCAATGCTCACGTGGTTTACTCTAGAATCATCTATGCCCATGTGATTTTTTGTTATCACATATGTCTCTATGGTTTGCAAAAGAGTATGTTTTTTTATCATATGTCCTTGTGATTTTTTACTTTTTATAAACTACAGGTGCATATGAGATAAACAAAAAACCACATAGGTATAGGTGATTTTGAAGCAATCCACAAGGGTATTGATGAACTTTTCCCTAAATTATACTATGCAATCCAAGTCCTATAAAATGTTGTTATTGAAAACAAAGTTTTTTTTTAATGTTGTATTGAAAATAATATTCAGGATTGACTATTCTTATTTTACATAATAGGTGTAAGAATTTTAATTACAAAAAAATTCAGTGATCATCTGTTAACTTGGATGCAGCTTCTCGGCGATAGGGAGACAAATCAAAAGCATGATCTACACTAAACCATTTCATCACTTTGCTTTCCTTTGTCTCGTTGAATATAACAATATGTTTTCCATTAATAAATTTCACATTTGTGATTAAGATCAAAACAAAATCTAATGAAAATATATGCAATATGAATTCCATCAAAAGATATTCAAGGATATAAGATTTACTCCAAATAATTAAAGATGCATCCGAAGAAACTACCTCACTAAGATCTAAGAGAGATACAATGAATGGCATATAATGAACTGTACAAAAATCCACATCCCCATGAAAACTTCAAGATTTCTATTATGGGAAAACGAGTAGAATATCGCAGTCCAAATGGTGCCCCAAGTCAAGCTGCAATGGTTGTCTAATGTCTTATCTGATCAAAAGACACAGCAGAAAGTGCACATAGCCAGTTAATTTGGAGGTCCATCAAATAAATGCAGTACATGGATTATATCTCAACTGTTAAATTGTTTGTCATGTAGCACGATGGTAGCATATTTTTGGCCCCAATGAAGAGAGTTCAATTAGTGATGATGCTTTGTGAACTAATGCTGACTCATTGACAACTAGAGCAATCTTTGAGAAGCTCAACAGGCCATCTACAGGAACACTGATCCGCATATGGTTAACTTTCTCAGTGAATTGTGGTGCACTCGATCAACAGGGGCAATCATTTGTGCCATCCTTGAATATCACAACCAATCTAGTCGTCAATACAATATATGCACCCTGACTCACTGACAATAAATATATATTGCGGTAGCCCCTAATAGAAGTAACAGCTAACTTGGCTTTTCTATATATAATTTGCATGAAAATGCTAAAGAGATTACTATGCCAAAAGTTCTTTAACATGCCGTGGGTGTTCAACCTCCACAGAACTACACCCCAAGTCCTTGTTCAGTTGTCTATCTTTCATCATTCCCCTAACTTTCTCAACATCACTCCATCTTCCCATCTCTGCATACAGGTTTGATAGATGAACATAATAGGCAGTGTTATCTGGCTCCAATTCAACTAGTTTTCTAGCTGCGAACTCGCTGAATTCCAAGTCACCCTGAGATTTGGAACTAACCAACAAGGATCCCCACATAGCTTTGGTCGGTTCAAAAGGCATATATCTCATGAACTCAAAAGCCTCCTGAAAACGCCCCGAACGTGCCAAGATGTCAACCATACAAGCATAGTGTTTGGCACTAGGATAAAATCCATACTTGCCACCAATCAAGAAATTGAAGATCCGTCTACCAATGTCCACCAAACCTGAGTGACTGCAAGCAGAAAGAACTGCAACCAAAGTCACTCCATCTGCTCTAACTCCATCCTGCTCCATTCTATTAAACCACCAAATTGCATCTTCCCCACTCTTAGCTAAAGCTAGCCCTTTAATAACCGCATTCCAAGTAAACACATTCTTTTCCTTCATGCCTGTAAAAACACTCATCCCCTCTTCCACTCTCCCGCATTTTGCATACATCTCAATCAATGCAGTCCCCAATATGACATCCAATTCCCACCCATTCTTCCTTATGATATCATGTATCCAAGTACCCATTTCAATAGCACCAAAATTTGCACAAGCAGCCAAGGCGTTCACCATTGTGACCCTATTGGGCACCACACCCGCATATTGCATCTGTTCAAAGACAAGCAACGCGTCATCGTAGTTCCCGACATTGCGGTAACCCATGATCAACACAGTCCACGACACAACATCCCTGTGAAGCATTTCATCAAACAGGCGTCGACATAACCCCACGTGGCCACACGAAGCATAGACATCAAGAAGTGAATTCCGAACGTAGATATCATTAAGATGACCCAGTTTTATTACATGGGTGTAGACGCACTGAGCTTGAATAAATTGACGCGTGTCAGATAAAGACTTGAAGAGGAAAGGGAAGGTGAAGTTATTTGGAAAAATGGAGTTTCGGTGCATGTGGGAGTATATGGCAAGAGAGGTGTTGGAGATGTGAGAATGAGAGAAGGCTCTGATGAGAGAGTTGCAAATGAAAACATGGGGTCTCGGAAGAACAATTGTATATAGCAGAAAACAAGAGTTTAGAAGACCATGAGATTGGCATGCTTCGATGAAGTTGTAAGCAATGGTGGTGTGTGAATGGAGGTTTTGAAGAATGAGTTGTGCTTGAATCTGCTGAACCTGAATCTTACAATAACAAAAACCCTTCAGAAGTGACACAATTTTCTCTGTGAAATCACTCACCTTGCTCATCGTCATTCTTGATCTTCAATTCCTTCACACAAAAATCATAAGCTGTATTTGAAAAACCAACAAAATAAGACAAGGGTTCGCGTTGGTTTTTTTTTTTATACACGTAGATAACCATTAGTACGAAATAATGTGTAAATCAAGTATTTTTGTAATTATAATTTATTTTAAGGTTATAATATTCTTTTTTACTATAATTTTTTAATTTTTCCATCTAAAATGACATCGTCGAATATATAATAACTTATTTACATTTATTTTGGAAATATTAAATGACATTTTCACCCTTTTACCTCTAATTAATTATTTAATAACCATTTTATTCATCACTCATAAATATTTACCAATTTGTCTCTCTTTAGTCGATTAAACCAAAAATTTAATCAATTAAATGGTCAAAATAGACAAAAATCATTGAATTGAAGATTTAGTCGATTAAATCTCCTTATTTAATCAATTAAATCTCTAGTACATAATGTTGTTCTTCTGATAAAGAAGAAGATTTAATCGATTAAGTTGAAGATTTAATCAATTAAATTCTCATTTGACCATTTAATCGATTAATTATTCAATTTAATAAATTAAAGAGTGATAAATTAATAGATAGTTTGTATTCAGGCACAAAATGATTATTAAATAATTAATGAGGGACAAAAGGGTGAAAAAGCCAACATTAAAGCTATAAAACAAATAAAAAAATAATTTTAAAAAGTAAAAAAAAAAAAAACAAGAAAATGCGCATCCGGGGAATCGAACCCCGGTCAGTACCGTGGGAGGGTACTATGATACCACTCCACCAGATGCGCTTCTTTGATTACTTAGCCTCACGTGAAATTATAAATCTCGTTGTTACAATAGAGGAAGTAGTTGTTGTTGGAGGGTGTGTGAAAGAAAGCATGGTATTCAGAGTCGACAAAAGAGCGTTTGATCGAAGTAATGAGGATCGTTGGACTAACGGGTGGAATAGCGTCTGGGAAAAGCACAGTTTCGAATCTATTCAAATCCCATGGCATTCCCGTTGTCGATGCGGACGTCGTCGCTCGTGTACGTTTTTTTAACGTTTTCGTGTTTTTTTTTTTTTGTTGAGGTTTTGCTTTGAATTCTCTCAAGTTAAGTGATTATTGGAATTTGCAGGATGTGTTGAAGAAAGGGAGTGGTGGGTGGAAAAAAGTTGTTGCAGCGTTTGGGGAAGAAATTCTACTCGACAATGGAGAAGTTGATAGACCTAAACTTGGCCACATTGTTTTCTCCGATCCCGATAAGCGTCAATTTCTCAATCGGTATTCAAATTATTATTATTATTATTTTAGATTGTTTTATTCATACATATTGTTGCAGGAATTTGTATTTGAATTGCTTATTCTTGTTTTAGATTGCTAGCTCCTTATATATCCTCTGGAATCTTTTGGCGAGTTTTGAAGCTATGGATGAAGGGTTATAAGGTTATTGTTCTTGATGTGCCTTTGTTATTTGAGGCCAAGATGGACAAGTTCACGAAGCCGATTATTGTTGTATGGGTTGATCCTGAAACACAGATTCAAAGACTCTTAACAAGAGACAGAAGCAGTGAGGAGGATGCTCGGAACAGGATTCATGCTCAGATGCCACTGGATGTTAAAAAGGGTAAAGCAGATATAGTAATAGATAACACTGGTTCACTCGATGACTTGAATCAACAATTTCAGAAGGTTTTGGTTGAGGTCTCCAGACCCTTGACTTGGGTTGAGTTTTGGCTCTCCAGGAATGGAGCCTTCATCATTCTTGCTTCACTCACCTCAGGTGTTGTTTTATGTATCAAAGCATTTAACAACCACACTTCATAGCCTACTTGTGTTCTTCGGATTTGTTTATGTATTTCTTCCATCTAATGCCTAAATCCATGACCATGAGTGCTTTTCTGTATCTCTTTTTTAAAATTCCACAACATATGCTACTGTTCAAGTTTCAATGTTAAATTTTGTAAATTAAAATTTTAAGATTACTATAGGAGAATAAGCATAATCTTATTGAACCTTGGCACGATTGTTCGTGTTGTCGTTGTCGTCATGAGACTTGTAGGCCATAGGTTTGATTCATGTAATTAGCCTCTTGCAAATTTAAGATAAGGTTGCCTACTTCATAGTGGGAGGTTTTGTTATTGTTTTTGAAAATGACTAGTTGATTGGTCGTAAAATGCTTTTTGAATACATAATGTTTGATGGTTTAAAAAATTATGTAAGTAGTGAAAGTGGCTGACGTAAGCCGGTCTGTAGTTATCCTGTCGTGGTCCGAAATAGAGATGGAAACTTGTTCGTGTTCTGCCTCTTTTAAACAGATTCTGCTTCCATTTTGTGACCTTGAGAAGGGCATTTTCAATGCATCTATCGTTTGTTTTCTTTAGCAATTTGTTGTCATAGGATGAGAAATTTTTTCTGGCTTCGCATAAGTAGTAGATATTGACGTTGTGGAGAAAATATCATATCAGTAATAGTATTGCATATAAATTGTAACCTCTTGGAGTAAATATGGTTGCTAGCTTTTATGCTCTGATTGGTCAGACGCTAGATAAAGCTCATTCTAAGAGAGTAGTTGGATGAATATGTAAACGAAAATTATAGAAAGCTCATGTTATGACAATTTCATTTTGATTCTTACCAAGTATATTCCTAGAAGATATTTGACTTGAAGTTTTGAACCTTCTTTATCCTGCTGAGATTTTCAATGTGGCCTGGTAAGTCTAGGTTGTGCTGTACACCTTCATTACTGTTTGACTACGTCATAATTGTGATAGGGATGACCACCTTCTTTTTCATTGCTCTTTAGATCGTAGATGAGAAATAAAATATTGATGAGGATAATCGCAGGTAACTTTTCCAAAAGCATGCCAAAACCATTAGTTTACTCAAAGTGAAAGATAACCTGGTGGCCATTATCATGCTGTATATTGATATGGATGTTTTTGTTCTTAATATTGAATATTACGGCTATATCATTTGCCAAAAGACTGCGTAGAATCTAATATTCTATTTCTAGTGATTAATATTTTGAAGTGGAACTTCTACACTACAGTGATAATCTATTGTTTTATTATTAATTTTTTGCTTGAGACACCACTATCGCATTTTGAAATCATTTTGAAATTTGCTTTCACTTTGCATTTTTAAAATGAGGTCTATGAAACGCATGCATAAAACAGGTAGCTTCTGGTTAGGATTTTGTTTTTTTTACGGGAGTATTTAAGAATTGTAATATATAATTGCTTTTAGCTATGCCGTGGGAGATATAATGTTATCTTTTTCATTATTTCCTTTAAAGGAGTAGTGGTAGTTTAGGACCTACATACTTTACTATTCAGCCTTTCCAGCGGTTGGTTTTTCTTTCCGTCCTTGGGGCAAGATGTTGTAAGGAACACCATAGGCCTAAGGCATCTTTTGGTATTTGTTGCTCTGGTTTTGCTTCGGAAATTATTTTCCTTTGTTTGGAATTTGTCATGGAGACGAGATTTTTTTTTTGTAGATTCAATTAACAAGTAAGATATCATATACTATAAATAACTGTTTGGCACAGAATTTTAGGCTATTACCTAATGAAGATGATGACAAGTTAATTGTTTATTAATTTTGTCTACACGAGTTTCTCGGGGAGATACAGTTTCTGTTTAATTTCTGGTTGTGCAACTTCTTGTACTCCGTGGATAACCTTTATGGCTTCAAAATAGTAAATTACTCGGTAGAGATTTAAAAGCAAACCCTTTACCTCCTAAAAAAAAATGCAAACCCTCTTTACTCCTTAATCGTTAGAAAACATTGTTTTGGTAACCATGTATACAAGAATGTGTTGTATGCAGTGGGGAATTTTCTGCGGTGGGCAAAAGCCTGATGGAGCAATGCGGTGTGTAGGTAGAAGGCCTACGGGTTGTGAACTTCTTTTCCCGGAGAAGAAACAATGATAGCATCTGGACATCGGCTAACTTTGTGCCGGTAGCCCTTTGCTGTAAATTGCAATTCAAGTTCCTATTGTTTGACAGTGATTCCAAGCACCTGTGGACTTCTTACACGCATTATTTGCTTTATCTGTTTAATTATTTGTCTGCGTGCTTGAAATCGTTTGAAATTGTTCTCCAAAAGAATCAATTAAGGCTATCATTAGCTGGTTGAATGACAATGGTTCTAAATTAATGTTCTGTAAAAATAGATTGGGTTAATTTAGGAAGAAAACCTGCTACCGTCATTCGCATAAGAGGAAAAACTATTATGCATTTATTTGATGGAACGTATAAAGTAAAGTGTTAGGAGCATCAGAGCATGGATTGGTCAAGTGATAAATGGCACCTTAAAATCTGCGTGGGTTGGAGAAATCGTTGAATGCTGATGAGTTAATGTAATCTCAGTCCTGTGGGGATAGGCAGTTCATATGCTTATCAGTTATCAACCTAACGAGCTAACCACTCGTCAGACGAGTACCACTGTAAACTGTAAAAGCAAGAATGGGCATGCTATGAAGAACAACCCGTACAATTTGGTCATTGGCTTTGATTATTTTGACAATATGCATGCATAAAAAGTTTAAAATCAAGAGATTTTCATATACTCATCATCGTAATAATTTTTTTTTATAAGACTACTTAAATAAAAAGCAAATAATGATAACATATTGGCCATTTATTATTACTATTATTGTTGTTATATCTTCTATCGCAGGTTACCTTTTGTTCCAACTTGTAACCTGTTTTAGTTGAAGAGTAATCTTGATTAGCCAGCATCAAGTTAGCAATAAGAACCTTCTAGCTTCCATGGTATGAATCCATTGGAGGTGGACCCATTTATAATATTGGTTGTATTCTCTGGGAGCTCTGCTATCGGAGTCAGAAAACTTGTGGTACTAAAAGTGATGAAGGCTTCAAAACCGTGTGATTTGACAGAAATGGTGCCACAAAAGTTGATCAAAAGGACGACATAGACCCCACATCTGTTTTTTCACATTCTACGGAAAAAACACGAATCACTTATTTAAGATTGATCAGGACCTTAATCCTATCATATAATATTGTTGAACTAGAAGATTTAGCCCTCCCTTTGGTGGGGGTTACTTTTACCACATGGCCACATGCTACATTGCTACCCCAACAGAATATCCTCCTTGTGTGTCACGTGAGTGAGTCACGTGACTTTGTTGATGTGTCATGAGCATATTGGTGAGTGCCTTGTGGGATAATGTTGAAGGTGATGTGGCATCCACATAAATGAGAATAAATCTTTGGTATTACTGGAGAGAGAGAATTTGACAGAAAAAAATAAATTTTAACTGATATATCATATTTTTATTGGTGGAATATACTGAATCTTTAGTACTAACACTTAGCAAAAATTTATTCCATAAATGAATGTCTCTCCAAATACCTTTCTTCTTGGACCATTTATTTATTTAACTCCCCCTTGCTCCATGTCACTCTTGCCCCCTACCCCCTTTAAATCCTTTGGCAACCAACAAAACACACACACACACACTCTCTCTCTCTCTCTCTCTTTCTTGAGATCAACTTTCCTAGTCCCTTACTTTCCACTCCACCAAGGTACCAACCCAAATGGCAGCAAAGCCAGCTGAAGAAGCTCCTCCTGGAGAACTCAAGTACCAGGTAATCAACAAAAATCCACTTTTCCTTGCTCTCTCAGTTCCACTTCCTATTTTGAATTTGCATGTATATAAGTAGCTTCTGTCAATCTGTTCAGTATTCGTTCTGTTCAACTTCACTCTAATTAGTAATTACTCTATTCATTCTACAGAAGTGGGTTTTGAGAGTCTTGATCCACTGCGATGGCTGCAAAAAGAGTGTTAAGAAAGTTCTTCAGGGAATTGATGGTATCTTTTTCTTTCTTTTTTCTTTTTTTAAAAGATATATCTCCACTTCAAACTTTGCCATGCATGCCTTGGTGATATTCATTATATAACTGTCTTAACTCTTAACATAGAAGTAACTAATCATATGATTGTCCATGTCAAGAAAAAAAAAAAAAACTGATTATATATTTGGCATCGATGCAGGGGTTTATACATCAGAGATTGATTCTCAGCATCACAAGGTTACGGTCACTGGTAACGTGGATGCTCAGACTCTAATCAAGAAGCTTTCAAGATCAGGGAAATCAGTGGAGCTTTGGCCAGAAAAGCCTGTTGAGAAGAAAGATAAGAAATCTGGAAAATCCAAGGGTGGTGGTGGTGATAATAATAATAAGGAGAAGGAAGACCAGAAGAATAGTAAACCAGTTGGTGATGTTGGTTCCGATGAGGGTTGTATAAACACTGGTGGTGAAGATTCAGACAAAGAAGGTCTTAGTGATGACTGTGAGGAGGGAAGTGGTGGTGGTGAAGGTGGTAAAAAGAAGAAAAAGAAGAAGAAGAAGAAGAACAAGGGGGAAAACGGTGGTTCTGTTCCTCCTAATAATGGAGGAGGAGGAGAAGAAATTATTAGTACATTAGATGCACCAGCCCCTACAAGTTTTCCCACTTCTATGGCTTCCAATGATCTTATTAGCCCTCCAATTCAGCATGCCTACCCATATCCACATATGTACTATTCACCTTCTCCAGCATATGGTTTAAGCTATAACACAGCATATCCAGTTGCTAGTTCTTCGCATTATGTTGGGGCCCCTATTATGCCTATGCATGCTTATACTTCTGCATACACTCGACTGCCACCACTTCCTCCACCGTCTGATCCAATCAAGCACTATGGTGATGATGACGATGAATATGAAGGTGGATATTGCTCCATTATGTGACAAACTACAAAGTGGAGGATGATGTGCTAGGCTAGTGTTAATTACTTTTTAGTGCTAATACTGTTGTGGGGAAGTGGGGGCTTAAATTTTGTAATATGCGCTACAAAATTAGAAATTAACTAGTTGAAAAAGTTGGGGACACTAATAAGAAGAGGGTATTTGAAGGTATGGAGGGTCTTCAATGCTTTGTACTTATTTAGCACTTTTTTTCTTGTTTTCTTAATCTTGTGAAAACAGCTTTTGGGGTTTGCTAAAGAAAGGCCAATAGCCTTGTAATGTTCTGCAATTTGTAGGACCTGAAATCTCCCTTTCCCTCTCTATCTTATGTGTAAAGTATATATTTTTGTGTACCAACTTCTCTTTTGCTCTTTCCAGCTGATTAATGCTTACAAGCTGGTAAATGATTTTGCTAATTCTCAGCATACAACTTAGCTACCTAGCAGACTAATCTTAGCTTATTAGTTACTGAAGAAGGAATAATATATGTAGTTAATTACTTCATGTGGGAAAGGCTTGATAGTGTTTTGGAAAGCGTTCCTCTTGTTGGTTAAACGTACACCTCTTTTGCTTTATCAACTTTCTAGAGATATACATAATATATAGTAGCAGAACACTTTCAAGTATTAATCGAAAGCTTGTTTGTATAGCTGTTGCAAGCTGCAGCTTTTTATTTCTTTCTGAATTTAAAGAACAGGTTGGCATCGGGACCAATAAAAATGAATAGGACAGTCTTCAATTCCTAATTTTGCTAGCTTTGGCTAAAACACATGTTTTTTGGAAAATGATTTTGGTATTTCATTTGTGCAGGTTTGGCTAAATCACCATTTTAAAGTTTTTGGACAAAAGAATTATCCGGTTAAAGCTGATTAGATAAGTTTTTCCAAAGTAATGTAGTCAAACATGTCACCTAAGCTGACGGGATTAGTCCTGTCACTGATACTGACGGGACTCCTGCCATGTCAGCATCACGTAGGCAGTCCAATTACCGTAAAGCTTCGCAAGGCCAAAACTTGTGATTCGGGTATCCAAATCAGATGATTTTTTTTTTATTTCACATAACTTTTCGGAGATCTACGCAATGACACCTCATTTGACATATTTTATCTCCCACAAACATAGTTTGAATTTATAACAATTGTACCACAATCACAAGAATGTTTATCCATAAGATCTTCAAATTATATTTGTGGGAGATAAAATATGTCAAATAAGGTGTCATTGCGTAAATCTCAAAATTTTATGTGAAATCAAAAAAAAAAATCAACTAATTTGGATACCCGAGTCATAAGTTATGGCCTTCCAAAGCTTTACGGTATTTAGACTGCCTACGTGGCGCTGACGTGGCACGAGTCCCGTCAGTATCAGTGACGGGATTAATCCCGTCAGCATAAGTGACATGTTTGACTGCATTACTTTGGAAAAACTTATCCAATCAACTTTAACCGCATAATATTTTTATCTAAACTTTAAAATGGTGGTTGTCCATGCAGGTTTTGCTTTGGTGGGAGAGATCAGAATAGGCATCAAATGAACAAAAACTTGTTAAATATAGTTTAAGCGGGTCATTATTCTTCAATTGAGCCAAAGTCTTTTCTTATTTTTAATTTTATTAATCTAACTTGCACATTATGTTCAGTTATTTATTTAACCAATCGAGCTTCACTCATTTTAATCGGATGTTACCTCTCAACCTCATCTTTTATCCAAGGGTATATAAAAAAGGGAGTGATATATGTATGAGTTTTATGTGGAGCTATATAAAAAAAAATGAGAGGAAAAAAAAGCCTGATATACTTTTATGTATATATGAAATAAAATTCATTTTCTTATGACATGAAAAATATTATTTCCTAATATAAAACGATTATACCTCCACTTTGATACTGACCTCATATCACAGAAGTATGTGTCTATATAATGTATTTTTGGTAATTTACACTATATATTCACAGGATTATATAGTGTAAATTACAAAAAAAAAAAAAAAAAAAAAAAACTTTTCACTCTAATACAAAAAACAACTAAGGTAGTATCTTTCAATTGACGAATAACACCTACCACAGTGGTATTAGAGATTTTCCCCTGATGTCAAAATGTGACCATATATATCTTCAACAAGTATTTAAAATGTTAATTACCCCATGTAGTTTGCAAATTTGCAGCCCCATATACTATCCCCTCCAAACTTTTCTTCTAGAAAGCCCATGGAACTAATTATGACTGTAAGACTAATTATTGGGTCAAAGAGAGACTAGTTAACATATATTATGAATATTAAATGGCAAATGTACGAGGGTTCGCTCTGTTTAGATTGTGTTTTTTTGGGTGGATCTGTTTGGATTATTTATTTTATATATATAACAAAGCATCATATCCAAGAGTCCATGTGTAGACTTTAGGTGCAAAGATGGAGTGATATGATATCTCGGGTCCCTCTTCACCATGATTTATTTCGAATATCGAAAAATCCCATTCCAATCCTCTTAAAAATCTCAACTCAGCTTTCTGTTTAATCATTCGTAGCAATTCATCTCAAGGTTTCAGAAAAATCCCATCACGAGGAATATAAAATCTTTGGTAACATTGTTATACTCAATTGGTTATAACATTTTTTCACTTTTGAAAAAAAAGTTAACATTAAAAAAAAAAAATCCCGTCACGTTGCACTTATTTTAAAATTGGCAAAATCTTATACCCACTTAAATACAGCAGCAATAATATTAAAAATTTATCCGTTTTCTAGCGAAAACATCGTAATGGACACAATTGCCCTGTTCTCACCCATTTGAACGAAATTCATTTCTCTTGTGATATAGAGTTGTAAAGATTTTTGAAACAAATCCCAAATTGCTTAGTTTATGAATTGAATTAGAGACTAATCAACCACTAATTCTTATTTCTTTGCCACAATCTGCTTATCAGTTGTGTTATCCTTCAAAATTACCGCCTCTTACTTTTAATTTACGATTTTCAGTTTTTTTTGGACAATCAAATGATAAAATCAAGCTAAAACTATAGGTAAAATGTGTGTCATTTAATATGACCACAAAAAATTTCCTACACACACAACATTTTGTGGAGAGAGAGAAAAAAAAAACTAGATAAAACAAATCTCTATAACATAACACAATCACTTTTTCTACAACATGATTCTTATAAAATCCTAAAACTATTTATAGATAATGATGTTTTGTTAATCAGAAGTTAATAGCGATTTGCTTTCCACGGTTTTTCCTATTTCTTGAATAGGAGGTTATAATAATTGTAGGTGGAACATTCTCGAAAAACTAATTAGATGGTCGAATACTCGAAAAGACAACAAAGAGATAGTTAAGTGCATTGCTTTACTTCGAAATAAATAAAAAAAGTATGTTTCTTATGTTAGGTAAAATAATTTATCTAATACAGCGTATAAAAAAAAAAGGTAGGATTCTGTAACAACTAAATTATATTACTACTAATGTTATTATCAATCAATCTCATCGTTAGATTGATTATATTAATCCAATGATTATATTTATTTTCATCTTTGTATGGTCATTAATTTTCAAATTTAATACTTTATATTTATTTCCACCTTTGTATGATTATGATTTTCCATATTTAATACTTTCACTTTAAATATGAGGAATCATAACCATACAAAGATGAAAATTAATATAACCGTTGGATCAACAGAATCGATCTAACAGTAAATATGTTAGGTAAAATAATTTATCTAATACAACATATAAAAAAAATGAGTTAAATTCACTTTTTTATTTCTCGTTGTTCTCTTTAGTGGATTGCACTTATTTTTTGTGTGTTGCTTGAGATAATTTTTTTCATGTAATATAAAAACATTTTCTAATATTAAAAGCCTTAAAAAAGAAATCACAGTTCGTACGTCAAATTTACTCACTTTGACGTGTCTCTTAGATATATGTTTGTGTAAATATAAATAATACTTGTTACTATATCTATGTGGATTTAAAAGGTATACTTGCTTTAGCTATGTATATTAGCATGCGTTATAGGCTCATATAAAACTAAAGAAAATATTGGCGCTTCCCTCTCTTTTTTTATATCTTCCATATGAATATTGGATCATTTGATATTTTCTGATTAAAGTCTTTGAGTTTTGTATCTACATTGCTTCTATTGTACTTTTTCCTGTTAAAATTTTGTTAAAAAATTATTAAAATGTATAGAAATGTTCGATCAAAATATAAAAATACTTTTTATACCAATATATATATATATATACTTTTACATTTAACCAAAGGTGAAATTTTTGTTATTAAAAAAAACAACTAAATGGTCTTTCAAACAAAATAAACAATTATTTTTTGAAAGTTACTTTTATGAATAGTTAAAAATACTATTATTAAATACCCTGACTCTTCGAGTAGAGTGGTAGAAATTTCTTTACCAGTACTGTGTTTTCCTTTGGCAGAAAAGAAAAAATCAAAGAAAGTGTCTTAAATGTAATAATGGCAAAAGTTGGTGGATGTCAAAGAGCTCTAGATAATGACAGTCCAACCCTATTATCACCAATAACTGGGAAAGTAACACATTGTTAGATGAAAGATAAATGTCTATCTACATTGGATAGATCTGTGTGATTATTAAAGACATTCTTCAATGGGTTCCTCTGTTCTAAAAGCCAACATTGCATTTTAATCAAAGAAAAGAAAAATAACGGGGATATTTCAAGGAACCGTTCAGTCAAAGGCTCTTTCTAAGAAATTGTTATACTGTTCAAAACTTTAGCAACTTGTTTTTTTTTTTTCTTTTTATAAACTTATTAAATGGGATAAACAAAATTTCCTACTCTTTATAGTATTTCTAATCACCATTGAATAAAAGAGAGAGAATTTGCTAAAAAAAATTTGAAAAAAAAATTTAAAATATTAATCAAATGGTGATTAGATAGGTAGTGAGTTGGTCCTAGAAAATTTTGGTATGGAAATAGGGAAAGCACTTATTAAATCATAAACATGGACTCTTTATAGGAATTCTATATGTACATAAAAGGTTAAATTTGCATTGCTCTGCAAAATTAATTTACTAATTTCATAAAGTTGTTTTACTATGTTTTAAACTACATGAGTTTTCCTTACAATTGTGACTTTGAAAATATTGTGCACATTAACACAAAAATATCAATCGGAATGGCAATATTTCTAAAAAAAAAACATATATTGCTTGATTGTGAGTTAATTAACTGGACATTACACTTAACTTTTATTGTAATACATAAAAGCTTGATCTTTCAGCAATAATATAACTTACTGCCTATAAATAGTTTTATTTATTATATAATTATAACAAACATTACTCAAAAGACATACATTACCTAATCGGTTGTAGCAAAATTAAACTACAATCTGAAACAAATCTTATTTGTGATTTAATGATTCGAAATATAGAGTCATTATTTTAAGAATAATTTAATTTAATTACTATCTTTTAACTCGAAATTATGAAAAAAATACTATCTTTTTAAATCAAAACTATGAAAAAAAATTATATATATATATATAGGGAGGATATTTTGACTACCAAAAATTTTCACTACCAATCTAATCATCATTGGATCAAGGAGAGAGAATGCTAAAAAATTTATGAAGAGAGAGAAAATGTTGATCCAATAGTAATTAAATAGGTAGTAAGTTGGTAGTGAAAAAATTTGTTAGTATATATATATATGGGGCAGGATATTCTTACACCGGTGTATATATATATATATATATATATATATATATATATATATATATATATATATATGATTATAATTATTTAAAAAATAAAATAAACAAAAAATTGGGTGAGATGGCAAGTACGGATGACAAAAGTTCAAAATTATTTGAGTGACCACTTCGTGGCAATAATTACCAATCTCAGTGAGATTTAACAGTGGAATTGTAGATTGGTCATCAATAAAGGACTTTTGCCTTTTGGATTCCAACACAAACTATGTAATTGTATATAAATAAAAAAATAACCAAGCGAGCCAGACTTTAAAAGTAATTAATTAAGATATACCTGTTATACACAGTAAAAAAATGCTCAATTATTGTTATAAGGTACCCTGTAAAAATATGATTACAAGGTTGAATTTAAGTGATAAAAAGTAACTGCGAGTGGTGGGTCGGCTACCATTATGACTTTTTATTTTAATAGAATATCTGAGTGATTCCATCTTTGTTTTTGTTTGTATATATATTTGTCTTTTACCTAAAAGTGGGTTGAGCATCTTTTTTATCAAAATATAATTCCTCATTTTACATGAAATAAAATTGTTTCATTTACACACATAAAAATAGAGGTAACTTGTTAAAGAAAAAAAAAAAAACAAATGCACTCTGCCTATTTTTTTTTTTTTTTTTTGCAGGGATGAAAAATTATATTCTCTTTTTTAATGTGTACTTTTTTTCTGCAGATATTTTTACACTTTTGAATGATAAATCACAAAATAATACAATAACAAATTAACAAATATATATCCACGGCTAATACATTTTTTAAAACATAACTTAGGTTGACCAAGCTATTAAAAAGTTATTTTTTGTTATTCTATTAAGTAATTTTTATAATAGTTTAATTTTTTTTAAATATATATTTAATTAAAAAATAAAAACTTATGCAAGATTTTTTTTAAAGTAACTTTAAAATTACATTTAAAAAAAAAAACAAAGGAAAAAAAGTATGTCATTTTAAATGACATACCTTACATCCTTTCAACCTCACAAGGAGGTGAGACCCATATCTTTAAAACTTTTCTCTCATACTCTATTTTCTATGATTTATCTTTTTCTCTCATTTAAAATGACATAACTTTATGTTTCTTAAAACAATACATTTCCCCAAAAACAAATTACCTTCGTACTATGTGAAAAGATATGGTTGGATATAAAGCGACATTACTATAAATTAGTTAGTACCAATCCCGGTATTTTGTGTGTGTGTGTTTAGAACTAATTCAATTGAAGAAGCTGTTCAAGTGGCATTATAATATTTAGATGAAGTTTAATGTACAAATATTAACTAATTTAATGATTTGATAGAAATTATAAAATAATTGTGGAAGTATTGATATAAAAAATACTTCATCTTCTTAACTATCACAATTTTTATGCACACATATCACGAACTTTTGTGTGGTCCCTTAATATAAATGGAAGAGTAAAAATAAAAAAGAGAAAAATATATATGAATAAAAAAGAGAGAAAAAATGATCTTGTGAGTGGGAGAAGCAAAAAAAATTTGGTGCTCTTAGAGCATATTAAATATTTCACTTCTTCACATGTCTTTGATATACATTGCCGATAAATATTTGAGAGATGTGAATGTTTTCACTATGTAAACAAATCCGCTTCATTATTTTATTTTAAAATTTGGGTTCATTATTTTTTCAGTTACTGCAGATAAATTATCTACAGTAAATTAATACGACGTTGTTTTGGGGCGGAAATCATGGTGTTTTTGTAATTTTAATTTATTTCAGGGTTATAATGGTCTTTATATTTATATTTTTTTAAATTTCAATACCAAAACGACGTCGTTTTGGGAATAAATGTAGATAACTTATCTGCATTAACTGCATAAACATTTTTTCCTTAAATTTTTTAATAATAAAATAAAAAAGGTAGATTTTCATAATTATTAATATAATATATTAACTAAAAATTAAGAAAAACAAATCAAACACACCCTCTAATAGTGTTTAAATTGTTTTCTATTTTTTTAATTCTAGAATGAGTATCAAACATGACAAAATGAAAAAAAAATAAAAATTAAATAGTATTTCCTTAGCTTCTTATATTATACTCGGACGTTTTATAATGGCATTCTAATGCTGTATAATTTATTCCTAATCATGTTGGCTGTATAATGGCAGTCGTTCATTTATTTAGAAATGATTATAACTCAACAAATGTAGCTTCAGGGCCAAATTCATGGTCAGGATACAAAAAAACATATGGAAGGAATATGTTGGGTTAAAAACAGTATATTTAAAGGGGATTGTTTTTATTATGTTACATATCATAAACCCATTTTCCTACGCACATAAATTTTACATGGGACCCACTTTAATTTGTTTCTCTTTTTTTCTATTCTCTTTCCTTTCTCTTCCTTTTACGAGAGTAGGAAATTTTCTTTTATATTATATAACATAATAAAAACAATTCCCATATTTAAATTACCACAAAGTCTTATATTAAAAAACAGTTATATTTAAGAGGAGAAAAAGGGCCTTATGGCCACCATTGGAAAATCAATTATTTCTGTGCAAATAAAGTTCATTACCGAGATCCAGTGGGTCCTGGCCCGTTATTTTGCAAGCTGGACTAAACGAAACACAACCATTTTGTTGGAAAGTACTTTTGGACTAAACGCAACCACTGTGTGAAGAAACTGGGTGTGAATATATGGCCTAATGTGTCCCTGGTATATATAAGGGTATATCCGTATATATAAAACGAATTAATTGACGCTGGTACTGTGGTACACATATATGTCTTTTTATATTATTGGATTTTTATTGTTTGAATTATTAAATTATAATTATGAATCATCTTCATCATTTTATCAATTTTTTAAAATTTGAACATTAATAAAAAACTATTCTTTTTTCATTTTAGTATATTTTAAAAAACATATATTACTTTTGGCATTTTAGTTGGTAATCTCAAAACATATTCTTCACGTTTGTTTAGTTTACAAAACCAAATCTCATTTAAGTTTATCGTTTCTCAAGAGAAGAGGATCATCACCTTAAAACGATCACGATCTTTTAAAATTTAACACCAATTTTAATAGTTAATTTTTGTCAATTACATTTATTAATCCTTAATAAATGATAACTATTAATTAGCAAAAATCATCAACTAGGATTTGATGTCAAATTTCATTGGTGTCAAAGGATTCAACCTCACACACATGTAAAAAATTGTTTGGACAAAACATTTATAATTAAATCTTTGATATATATGTAATTATATTTTTATAATTTTGATTGATAAAAGTAATTTACATTGATTAAATGCACTGATCTAACACAATTTTTTTACAAACAGTTCATTGATTGAGTTTACTCTTATATCACTAATTAAGTTGAAACCATGAATGCCAATTCTACCTTGTTACGTCTATCTAATACGATTTTTAAAACATAGATAAAAAATACAAATGAGCAGTGAAATCAATGTTGTCAAAATTGAGATTTTACATAAAAATGAAAGGAAATGGTGGAAACGTAACTCGTAAAAATTACATGAAACGTAAAATTTTTACTATTTAAGATTATGATACAAAAAATTATATATATATATATATATATATTATTTTTTCTTTAGTGAATGCAAATAAGTTATTTGTATTGAGCTCAAAATGACGTCATTTTCGACAGAAATCAAGGTGTTTTATAATTATAATTTATTTCAATGTTATAATAATCTTATTATTATAATTTTTTAATCTTTCAATTCAAAATAATATCCTTTTTGGATAACTAATTTGTATTCACTGTATAAACATTAAAGTCATATATGTGTGTGTAAAAATATATATCACAAAAATCATTACTCAAAATTCAAAAAATAACTTCATATTTAAAAGATAGAAGTCACATCACTATATAAAATATAAATAAAAAATATAAAAGGAGTTTAACAACTCCTATAAGGGTATAAACAAAGTCCAAAACATCAAAGAATAAAGTTTAACAACTCCTAAATGAGAAATTTAGTGGCCTCTATCCAAATAAATAAAAAAGATATTGTGCATTTTATTTGGAGAAAATGGAAATAATTTTTTTCCATTTTATATTTTTCTTTTTAAAAAAAGAATTGAGTCATGAGTTAAAAGTTCAGCCGGATCAATTTTTGATTTAAATAAAATCATAAAAACTTACATTTTCTATTGTTATTATACGGAGTTTTTACCATTCTATAGAGGGAAGGATATTGTAACAATTAAGTTGTGTTACTACCATATTACTACCAATCAATCTCACTGTTAGATCGATTATGTTGATATAATGATTATATTTATTTCCATCTTTGTATGGTTATGATTTCCTAAATTTAATACTTTATATTTATTTCTACCCAGTGATAGAGCCACGTGTATTGTGAGTGTGGCTCCGCCTGGGCTAAATTTTAACAAATTATACTTATTATATATAATTATATGATAATATATAATTTGGCCGGGTTAAAATTATAATTTGAGCAGGGCTACAATTTATAATTTGGCCCTATCTAAAGCTTAAAATATTTTTGGTAAGATATTTGAATAGATTGTGTTGGATTATGTGTTCAATTTCTACTTATATAAAAAAACATTTTTAGTAAAATTAAAAAATACTTAATAAAATTATAATTCTTTTTGGTATTGCCTTACTCAGGAGCTCTGTATTTAATATAATTTAAATGGGGATATATTTACAAAAATTTTGTTTACAACTACACTTTGTACTTCCGAAAGTACACTAGGTTACGTTCTCTAAAGCACGGATACGCAATTTTGTAAAAAATTTGTGTGTCGGACATGTGTCCGACACATGGTCAATATTTGGGGACATGCAGTCAACGCTCGGTCACGTTCTGACACGTTTTTCTGACACGTAGTCAACTTTTTCGGACATGCGGTCAACGTTCGGACACGTTTTTTTTTTAAATCTTAATTTTATTTTGTTAACTAAATATGAAAGAAATAATTTATAAATTTTTTTTTTCTGTTATGAAATTTGATATGAAAAATTAACAAAATTTATATTTAAATTTATGTTAGGTTATATAAGTTATTATGGACTCTTATATGTATTAAATATGAATTATATTATATATATTAAAATTTTTATTTAATATCAAAACGTGTCACAACGTGTCCAAATATGACATTTTTAGAATTAACGTGTCAGCGTGTCGTGTCATGTCCTGTGCATCATAGGTTACATTATATATTTTCGAGAGTATATAGTACAATTTGAAATTTTTTGTAAATGGATCGTTCGCAATTTTAAATATATTATTATATGAACTAACAAAAACTAAGAAAAATAAATACACATATAATTTTTTGGGCCGGGCTCAAATTTGAGCCGAACTCCACCACTGTTTCTACCTTTGTATGGTTATTATTTAATGCTTTTACTTTAAATATGGGGAATCATAATCATACAAAGATGAAAATAAATATAACCATTGGATCAACATAATCTATCTAACAGTGAGATTGATTGATAATAACATGATATTAACAGAACTTAATTGTTATAATATCCTTCCCTTCATTTAGAAGAAAATTTTTACTTACATTTGATCGCGTATTTCTTGGGCAGTATATTGTTACAACAAAAAATATTTACCACCTTTACGACCACAATTAAGAATTTACGGTTTTTACAAACATTGCATGAAACGACAAGTCGTCGAGGTGAAATACCAAAAAACCAATCCACAAGTGATTACAGGACGCTCTCACTCACTCACCAGCCTCAGTCTCAGCGTCACCGATAAAATGGCCACCGTAATCGACGGCAAAGCTGTCGCACAAACCATCCGATCTGAAATCGCTAACGATGTGCGTTTCCTCTCTGAGAAATACGGCAAGGTAAGCCCTCATTTTCATTTCTAAAAAACGGAATGTTAAACAAATCGTGATTTTCCAAATATATAAAAATGTGTGAGATTCAGATGTGTGTAACTGTAGCTTAGGTTTGCAGGTTCCGGGGCTGGCAGTGGTGATAGTAGGGAACAGAAAGGACTCGCAAAGTTACGTCGGAATGAAGAGAAAGGCGTGTGCTGAATTGGGAATCAAATCCTTCGATATAGATCTTCCGGAGCATGTATCCCAAGCTGATTTAATAAAGCAGGTCCACCAATTGAATGTTAACCCTGATGTACATGGTTGGTCAGTTATTATTGCTTTTTTTTCCATATTTTATTGTATCTTTCGAATTGGATCGTAGTGATGCGAGGTTGACCTTTAGGTTTATATCTGTAGAGCATTTAAATCAAACAAATTATGCTTTTATAATGTTTTACTAGAATCTTCGAGCTATTCTTGTAGCTTTATGACGGAGATTTTCGTTGTAAAATTATGCAGTTGTCGATACCAGTTATGTAAATATGCATGAGCCGTGCTAATTCTTTGTTGGTTTTTTTTTATGAAACTCTAGAACATTTTATAGTCATGGATTAACCTGAAATGAGGCTTTTAACAAAAAAAAAAAAAAAGCGGCGTTGTATCTTGTTTGCAGTTGGAAATGAAGAATCCTTTTTGTTTTGGGTGCTGGGTCGAGAATGCTACAATAATTTACGTGCCTAAAAACATGCTTTAACATGCATGGGCTAATTTACATACGAAATTCATATATTCTTTTGGACCTTTTTTTTTTTTTAAAGGTTTGGTTTGTTATATCCACAGGTATATTGGTCCAACTTCCATTGCCTAAGCACATAAATGAAGAGAAAGTTCTGACTGAAATCAGCCTTGAGAAGGATGTGGATGGCTTCCATCCTTTGAACATTGGCAAGCTTGCAATGAAAGGCAGAGATCCCCTGTTCCTTCCCTGCACTCCCAAGGCAAAAACTCTTGATTCTGAAATATTTTAGAATAAACTCTATTATGTTGACAATTGAATGAATTTTGCCCACCTATTTCCATTCTTTTTAACACTTACAATTGAATGAATAGATCTCACACTTTTTAAAGCAAGTGGGGGACGTGGCCCAATACTTTGTTGGTAGCATTCCTCTTTTAATAGAGTATTTTTCTTACAAATTATGGACAAAGACGATATTGGAGTTTGGACTACTTGAATTAGAAGGTAAATAAATGCAACAAATCTCTCAAAATAATCTGTCATTTTTTAAATCAAACTATCCTCTCATTGATGCATTGTTTTCATTAAGGCGTCCCTTGTATTGACTGAAATTTGGCGTGAAATTTATTGGTGTTTGAAGTTTTGATATCTTTTTTGAAAGCATAATTTTTACTCGTGAGGTAGCTTCAGTGGAGACATAGGTTTTTGATGTAACGTTTTTATCCTATATTGTTTTGTAGAGGTGATAAACTCATGCTAAGAGTGATATATATGAAATACTGGAATGTATCAAATATATGGGTTGAAAAAAAAAAGCTGCATAGAAAGCAATAGAAAGATACAATCATTTAGAACAATCGTATCAAAAGATATTCTTCATTGTTCCTCAACATAGAAAGGACTTTAGTACTTTATAATTAATGTTTTTGTCTAAATGTGATTTAAACAATTCTTGCTGATCAAGAATTTATAATTATTACAAGGTAGCTTTTGAAATACTTTCTCGAAATTATAAGTAGCTCATTTACATTTGCCACTATATCATGTATGCAGGCATGTCTTGAACTACTATCACGAAGTGGTGTAACTATAAAGGGAAAGAAGGCAGTTGTGGTTGGTAGAAGTAATATAGTTGGATTACCAGCTTCATTGCTGCTTTTGAAAGCTGATGCTACAGTTACCATTGTACATTCACACACAAGTCAACCAGAAAGTATCATACGTGAAGCAGATATTGTTATTGCAGCAGCAGGACAGCCGATGATGGTAACTAGTAAAACATATTTTACTTCATCTGTATCTCTATTTGAGTCTTCGCACAGTTCTTTTAAAGTTTTAAATTTTAGCACTTGGGATTTGGATGGTTCTTACTCTAAAATGTCACGGGCGTGTGGGATGCATTAAGAATTAGCTTACTGAAAGTTTCTCCCATGCAACCCCCGTCCTTGGTACGCATGACATGCAAATCTGGTAGAGGTACATTAGCTTTCAAATGCTACTGGTATGTTTAATAATAGCATTTTTTAACCTTAAAGTTGGTTTTTCATGACATTGTTGGTTTAAACAATATCTGTTCGCAACCAAAAAAAAAAAGAATTTTTTTGATAATTTTGTGGTTGACCTCGTATCCTATCAAGTAGCTACTATTAATCTTCTTCCCGATGGATAGTCCACTTTATGCATAGTGAAATTCTTTACTTTTTTTAGATCAAAGGCAGTTGGATCAAACCTGGAGCTGCAGTCATAGATGTTGGCACAAATGCTGTTGATGACCCAACAAAGAAGTCAGGTTACAGGCTTGTTGGAGATGTAGATTTTGAGGAAGCATCTAAAATTGCTGGTTATATTACTCCTGTTCCTGGTGGTGTGGGTCCAATGACAGTCACAATGTTGCTGAAGAATACTGTGGAGGGTGCCAAGCGCACCATTCAGCAGAAGAAGCTTTAATAGATGAATGTATTTTACAAAACCGCCACAATCGGTTTGGTACAATCACAATTATATTTCTGCTCTTTCACTATCTTCCGCCTGCTTCCCTGCCCTTGTTCTTTTCCCCTTCGGTCCTTCTTATGTGTTTCTCAGAAGAAGCTTTCACTATATGTGTATTAAGGATATTTTAGACTGGATTTACTGCCATTTGAACCTCCTAACTTAAGGCTGGTCCAAGCCATCATTGACACAGTTAGCGGGAAAGACCTATGCTTTTAGTCGATTAATGCGAAGAGACAAAATAACAAATAACAAACAATGCTACATGTTTTATAAATATTCAATATGAATCATAGATTATGCTATTGATCTTGTCTCTGTTAGGAGCTCTTGCAGATTATGAATAAAAAACAATTGGTTACTATGAATAATTACGCATTAGGTAACGGAAGAGACTACAGGGGAGCTCAATCCTTCAGATAATTTCTTGCTGTTTGTTATTGTTGTCTTCAGAGCGGTATTGGAATAACTATTTACGCACTCGTAAGTACAAAATTAACATAATAAAAATGGTACACATTAATTAAAAACAAATTTTAATTGGTATGAATTCAAGTCTTATGTTGATGTCAAAAAATTTATCCTCCTTTGAGCCTTTTTTTTTTCTCGCTCCGATGCTTGCAACTTCATTGTTTTATAAGAGAGTGCTTGTCGACAATAATTAGCTTAGCGAAGCGACGTCGTAGCAATCAAAGTCAGGGAGCGTGGTACCTTAAGATCCTCACCGTCCGTTTCCACAATTGGGAAAGACCGAAGGTTCAGATTGTGACTTGTTTGGATAACCCATTGATAGTAGTAAGAATAACAGTAACTTGAAGTGAAGAAAAAAAAGATATGAAACTTGGCAATGGCTGTGGTTGCAGTGCAGCAACAATTCCTGTGCTTCTCAGAATCAAATTGGAGGAGTAGAAAAAGACCATGCCTTAACACTTACGGTGCCATTTTTCTACGTTCACCTAAAAAGATTCAATTTTCACTCATTTCATGCTCTTCATCACAGACCCCAGAAGCTGATACTCAAACTGCTGAATCTTGCGTCAATTTGGGTCTTCAGCTCTTCTCCAAAGGACGGGTATTATCTTCAACTTTTCCTTCCACTCATCTCACTCGTTTATTTTCCTTGTACTCGAACCATGTAGTTTAAATGGGGCCTTCAAAGTTCCTTTTTTTTTTTTAATGGACTCTTTAGGTTAAAGATGCTTTAATCCAGTTTGAGACAGCGCTTTCCTTGAATCCCAATCCTGTGGAGACCCAAGCTGCGTTATATAACAAAGCTTGCTGTCATGCATACAGGTATAATATCTTTTACAATGAATGCGTGTGGATTCCACAGTTTTCACTTTTCATTAGGTAATTAGTAATTTCATTGGCTTTGTAAATTTCTTGAAACTGCTCTCATACTAGTCTGCAAATTATGACATCTGAATTCATGAGTAGAAATTATGTCTGTGGGCACGGCATTTATAGTCAATCAAATTTGCCACTTTATGGTAGTTGTTCTTATTCATTCAGATTGAACCCACTTTGAGTAGTTGGACTTGTATATTGTTATATGGTAAGCATTATTCACTTGCTATATCTGGACGTGCTTGATGAGTTTTACTTGCTAATCCTGGGGAGTTTGTTGGCAACCAAACGACTAAGCAAGTGGGCATCTCTAAAGTTATTAAATGTCTTCAGTTCCTTAGATATAATAAATGATATGAAAAAAAAAGGTCAATTCGGGGCACTGGTTAGGTTATACTTCTGTTTTATCATTACATTCTAATCTGGATGTTGTTTGGTTATTTTTGTTATGAAGAGGAGAAGGAAAGAAAGCTGCAGATTGTCTCCGCACTGCTTTGAGGGAATACAACCTAAAATTTGGTACAATCCTCAATGATCCAGACTTGGCCTCCTTCAGAGCTTTGCCTGAATTCAAAGAACTACAAGAAGAGGTTTTCTAATTAGTTCTAAGGATTTTGTGATGCTAAGTTGTTTGATCTTTATTTGCTTTATTGCAGTTGTCAGTGATCAACTCTCCTAAAAGTTTAAGTTGTTAGATGAAGGTTGTTCATTAATGACTTTATATATAATCTCTAACAGTTATAGATTTGAAGATTACTATATTCTGTAAAATCATTGATAAAAAAAAAATAGTCTTTGCTTCATTTGTTTCCTCCCTTTGCCCCTATTGCCTCTGTGGAGACAGCCTAAAATACGAGAGGACATCATTGAAAGGGATAATGTGACAGTCTGAGGGAAGGTTCATTTGAAGGGAACTTTTGACCCTCATTATAATACTGTCTAATTGAGGATGGAACTTTTTAACATCGAATCTTAATAATTTTCTGCCATGCAACCAGGCCAGGCTGGGTGGGGAAGATATTGGCTACAGTTTTCGGAGAGATCTTAAACTTATTAGTGAAGTTCAAGCACCATTTCGTGGGGTTAGAAGATTCTTTTATGTAGCACTGACGGCAGCTGCAGGAATATCATTGTTGTTTACTGTGCCCAGACTATTTCTTGCAATTAAAGGTGGTGATGATGCTCCTGATCTCTTGGGAACTGCTGGGAATGCTGCTATTAACATTGGAGGTGAATAGTGACCTATTTAACTTTCTGATAAAAACAATTCAGGATCAGTTTATACTTACTAATCTAGTATGTTACTTTCTCTTTGTTTTCAAGATAATTGCCATGTGTAGCACCTGAGAAAATACCTTTTACATTATTTCGTTAAATGACTAAGCACCGGAATCAGCATTGTGCAGGTATTGTTGTTTTTGTGGCATTATTCTTTTGGGACAACAAAAAAGAGGAGGAACAGCTTGCACAAATATCCCGAGATGAGACACTATCAAGGTTGCCGCTGCGTCTTTCAACTAATCGTGTAGTTGAACTTGTGCAGCTACGGGACACAGTTAGGCCAGTCAGTATCTGTTTTTTTTTTCTTCTACTTTCTTTCTATGTCTCTACATTACAGTATGTTGGATTTTTTATTTTTTATTGTTTTTCTTTTCTATTTATTTGCTTCTTTTTTATTTTTCTCCATTTTCTTCTGTATTATTTATTTTTATCTGGGAGGAGGGGGTTCTTGCAGTGACTGAAAAGTTTACCCTGTATTTTTAGTTGCCTGCATTAAATAAAAGAAGAGGGGTGTTTTTAGGGGGGGGGGGGGGGGACTGCTTCACAGTACATGCATTTTTCACACGAGATAAATGGAAACTAACTATTTTAAATATTCTACGACCTTACTGAGTGATATATTATTATTATCATTATTTTAAGTTCTGAATGAAAGAGGGTGAGTTTGAAGCAATGGTAAAATTACTTCTATCTGACTGAGAGATCACAGGTTACATGCTAATAATTATTCTTTAATGATAGACTAATATAATTATATAGTTATGACTGTTTGTTCTTTCTCTTTGCAAAGTTCCTTTTCTATTTTCTCTTTCTTTCCTCCCTTTTTCTCTTTTCCGTTTCAATGTGAATTATCCATGCTTTAATTGAAGCTTGGGTTTTTCAGGTTATATTAGCAGGGAAAAAAGAAACAGTATCTTTGGCTTTGCAAAGAGCGGAGAGATTTCGCACTGAGCTCCTTAAACGTGGTGTTCTGTTAGTTCCTGTCATCTGGGGAGAAGGTAGGGAAACAAAATTTGAGAAGAAAGGTTTTGGTCTTCGACCAAAGGCTGCTGAAGCTCTTCCATCCATTGGGGTAAGACTTATAACCATATGCCTTAATGATTCCTGCTCTTCATCTAAAACTCTTGTTTCTTTGATGAGAAGACACTAACCCATAAAACTTTGCTAGGAAGATTTTGAGAAGCGAACAGAGGCTGTAACTGCAAAATCGAAGTTGCAAGCTGAAGTTAGGTTCAAGGCTGAGGTTGTATCACCGGCAGAATGGGAACGGTAATATGCACCGATATCTTGTCTATATTTTAATCTATTTCTTCATTAAATGAGGGGGGAATTAGCATCAACATAGATAGTTAAGGGTGGATTGATGCATAGTAGTTAATTGCGCCTCAATAGCACTGCGAGCCGCGCCGTATAGGCGTTGCGGTGCCTCGCCACAAGAAACCGCGCCGCCTCGCACTGGAATGCAATAGCGGCATTGTGATTGCATTTGCGGCCATATTGTTGTTATAAGGCAAAATGTCAATTTTGTCCTAAATTTAAATGTGTAACAGAAAAAATTTAGGGGTTTTTTAGTCTATCCACGTCTCTCTATGTCACTTCTGCTATCTCTGCCTTTAAAAAATGTTTCTTTTTGTCATTATTTCTATCATATATCTATTCCACTATTTCCGCATCCGCAACCGGTTATAACGTTATAGCGTTTTTCGGTGTTGGCCGCAACATGCTGCAATCCGCATTTGATAACTATGGATTGATGTCATCTAAGAAGTGCAGGATAGAGGGAGTGAGAGAGGAGTTGCTAATAGTTGCATGCTTATATGTGCTAACTTAACTAGGTGGATAAGAGATCAGCAGAAGTCTGAAGGAGTTTCACTTGGTGAAGACGTGTACATAATACTACGCTTAGATGGGCGGGTTCGAAGATCAGGGAAAGTAAGTGCCATTTTCAGAGCAATCTTGTTTTCCTTTTCTTCCCATTGATATAGAAATTAGAATTGTCGTTTATTAGCTTGCTGCATGTCAACGAAAACTATGAGCATCATAAGACTTAATTTGCAAACCTAATTTTCTCTTCATACCGTCTAAATGACAAGCACAAGGCCAAAGGAATCGGATTTTAAGAAAAACCAATTCATCATTTGGCATGCATTTCTTCATGTGATGACTTGTTTGCAAAGCTTGGTGATCATGGAGCATCTGATGTACTTTGAATTCATTTTAAATCTTAGTTGTCAGTTATAGGTATATTTTTCATTTTACTAGCTGGAATTGCATTAAGGGATTTTATCATTCAACATTACTTCTCAACTATAAACTATCAACAAAGCAGTTTGATTCATGGGAATTTTTTTTTTCCTCCCTTGATTGCAATACTGTTTCTCATACTCTGCCATTATCAGTACAACACTAGTAAATGCTACTGTGTTTGCAGGGTATGCCTGACTGGCAGCAAATTGTGAAGGAGCTGCCACCAATGGAAGATTTTTTAAGCAAGATAGAAAGATGAGAAGTAAACATTATACTTCCATTCCTCCACGATCAGTACAGACTACAGACAAGTGAATGGAAGAATTTTTAAAGGAAGGAAGATTAACATTGATAAAATAGTTTGGTAAACAGTCTATGTTGTACTTAAACGAAGTTGTATATTTTTACTACACAAATTGACAAGTGAATGTATCTGGGTTTAACTAATACTGCCAGTTAAACTTGGTTATAATCACGCATTTTTAGAGTTAAACTGCTAAGGTTTGATTTTAGATTTATTAAAAAAAAAAAATTCTGATTTAATTCAACAACTTTATAATTATGCACACCCACTGTTACAATTTTTTTTTTGGTATAACCCGGAGGTATCCCCGTTCAATCTCCTCCGATCACCATTATATCGGAGTCAAAAAATATGTCTCTATATATTTGGGATTAATTTTTCAGTTTTAATTACAAGAATATTTTCTATGTAGTACTCACATAAAAGAGGATGAGTCTCGTTTATTTTTTATCTACTTTTTCTTCACAGCGAGTGTATCTGGGTTTTTGTGTGACCGCAAAATCCCCTTTAAGTTAAAAGGAAAATCTTATAAAACGGCAGTAAGACCGGCAATGCTATATGGAGCGGAATGCTGGCCAACACATAGGCAACATGAGCATAAGATGGGAGTAGCAGAGGATGTTAAGGTGGATGTGTGGTTACACAAAGATGGATAAGATAAGAAATGAAGATATTCGACGTAAGGTCGGAGTAGTACCGGTTGCCGAGAAGATGAGAGAACATAGATTGAGGTGGTTTGGGCACGTGATGAGAAGGCCCCTGGATGCTCCTGTAAGAACAGAAGTTTATTTCCAAGAGTTCAACACAAAAAGTGGCAGAGGTCGGCCGAAATTTACTTGGGGGAATGTAGTAAAACAAGATTTAATTAAGTGAGATATAGATTGGCGGATGGTGTGTCTTAGAACGGAATGGAGAAAAACTATAAGTATGGTGGAGGGTTAGACCCGTGGTTATTCCTATGTTTCAGATTGTCCATTTTTAGTCCTTTTCCCCTTCATTCCCCCACTTCTTCTTGTCCCTCTCTTTTTCACTTTTATTTATATTTATTTTTATTTTATTTTATTTTTTCTACAATTTTATATCTTTCATGTGGGTTCATCTACCACCGACCCCAATTAATTTGGGATAAAGGTGATGTTGATGTTGATGTTTCTTTTGAGCGAGACTCACTTTTTTTTTTATTTGAGAGTGGCAAAAAATATATTTATATTATCATTAGATAAAAATTAGATCAACCATTTGATTTTGTAAGAGATTATAACACACAAAAAAATATTGTAAGTATAATCTTTCCCTCGTGTGTTTACCATTTATGTTTAATGTTTTTGCTCCATAAGAATTAACATGAAAATGAACAAGTCAGGTTAACTTTTTTTTTTATTCTTATTTTCACGATGCAATCACTCACTTTTATGAGTGTGTCAATGAAAAATATTGTCCTTATATAAAAGTTAAGATAACCTGCTTTTACAAAGCCTAAGTCCCTCCGCAACATTAAGGATGGACCCTCAGTTTGGCTCAGAGTGTTTAGAAATTCTTGTACAAGTAAGGAGCACACCTCCGAATCGCTAGACACGTGGGATTACACTCATACGATTTAAAAACGCAGTGAGAGTGATTTAGCCTTTAAGATTTAATTGCAACTGCGTGGAACATTCGAGCCATAATAATGGTATTGATGTGTGTTGTGTTAGTTTTCATTCTTGAAAAAACTTGACTTGGATAAGCACAAGCGGTTCCTTCCTGAAGATTGGTCTGTCGTGGGCAGCATGAATTCAAACCCAGCATCAGTATTTTGACGGCTCAGACACAACGCAATGTTGAATTAGACTTGTGCGCAATTTTTAACTAGTTAATGCTTTGAATCCGAACCTAGTATCATCGATGCCCCTTCAATTCTTCATGTCATTTTCTTGGTAGGTTTTGAATGCTCTTAGTCTTATTTATCATGTACCCAACTTTCTTCTCAGTAATTGTAACAAATTTGAACTGGAAAATTACTACAAGAGTATAAACTGTCTACCTGTTGAGTTTCAATTTTCTTTATTTGTGGTCGTTAGTTTCTTTTTTTTTTTTTTTTTTTACTCCAAGGTTTTTGTTACTTGTTGATAACTAATTATTATTAGTGTTGTTGTTATCAATAATAGAATATTAACAATAACAGTAATTTTTTTCTCCGTTTTTTGAGATGAATATGATGTTGATATTGATGATCATAGTATTCTAAATTTGAGAGAACCAAACAATTGAATATCGATTGTTTTTTTATCTTATGAAAAATAAAAGAGCAATATTTTCGTAAATTTATTCCTTGTTATAAAACTGACACAAAGTTATCAAATGTGGATTGCGGCATCTCGCGGCCAAGCCCGAAAAATGCTATAGCATTACAGCGAGTTGTGGTTGCAAAAATAGCAGAATAAATATATAATATAAATAATGACAAAAAGAAGTATTTTTTAAAGGCAAAATAGCAGAAGTGATAAAGAGAGACACTAAAAGACCCTTAAATTTTATCTGATGCATATTTAAATTTAGAGCAAAATTGACATTTTGTCTTACGAGAGCAATATAGCAGCAATTTGCAATTGAAATGGCTCTGTTGCATTCCAATGCAGCGCAGAACGATTTCTTGCGGTGAGGTACCACAATGCACATATGACACGGTTTATGGCGCAATTAACTACTATGAGATACTTATCAAACAAGTTTACCTTTTCCCACTCTCCAAGTAAGTTTCTTCTATAAAATGGTAGAAATAGAAAGAATGAAGACTTGAAACTCGAGAGAAGAATAAATAAGAGCAGCATTACCACCACCATCACAAAACAATGTCAAGCTCTTATTTTCTGCTAGCCCTGTACTTGTCCATGGTGGCCATGTCCATCTTTCACCCCAGAGCAGGTGCAATAGGCGACCACCGCTTACGTTGGGTGCCCATGACAACAACACCACCCTGCCAAGGCTCCATAGAAGAGTGCTTAACATATGGTGAGTTTGGGATGGAGTCAGAGTCCCACCGGCGCATCCTAGCAACTTCACAGTATATAAGCTACAAATCACTGCAGCGAAACACAGTGCCATGTTCTCTGAGGGGTGCATCCTACTACAACTGCAAGTCAGGTGCTGATGCTAATCCTTACACCCGTGGCTGCAACACCATCACCCGTTGCCGTACAACTTAGAACAATATCAAGTTTCTTCCTAGCTACCCCTCCATTTGTTTACTCCTCTGCTCTCTAGTTATAATTATCTGGCTTGTTATGTTTTACTTTTATTGGTGTTTTCCTTTTCATTTTCGGTGTTTTATGTAAATTGATCTTTAAGTGATGTTGCTCTAGTAAAATATTTCTGTTCTTTCATTTGCTGCTTCCACCTTAACTAAATTTTCCATCGGAAAATAGGAGGGATAGAAATATGAATAATGTCTAACATAATTTTTTAATTCAGAATTAAACTAATTTACCAAATGATGTTAACTCAGTTGACGCATTAGAGTTGGGCAAGTGAGGTGAGAGCATATGTTCGATCTTCCCTCAATATCATCTTTAGGAGGGGTTTAAAGTCTAGATCCGCCCCAAATTGAACTAATCATGAAACGATTAACAATTCGAAATATTTTCAAAAAAAAATAAACGTAATTTTATAAGGAGTTTAATCGGTTAAAGGAGTTTTATCGCCAATTCAGATGGTTCTGAGCTTTAAATAAAGATTTGCAAATCTCAAAATCTTTTTTTTTTTTTTTATGTATATATACCAGCTTGGCAATTATCGGGAACTGTAAGTCAATAGTAGTCAAATCCAATGAATTGTCTATGTTAACTTTGTCAATCCATGTGAAATTACAACACCGATCATCTGGGTCTCACCTTGCTTTAATAGCTACTTACTGAATCTCATGTGCAAATAATAGTAGTTTAAGACATGATAGTTGCTCAACTCGTCTTTCAAGAATTAGAAAATGGAACAGGATCCGTTTAAAAAAATTTTGGAATTTTTTTACAAATTACACTATTTTCTCCCGGGAGAACATAGTGTAATTTGCAAAAGTTTGTATTCTCCCGGGAGAATATAGTGTAATTTGTAAGAGTTTGTAAGCAAAATTTTTGTAAATATTACCTGTCCATTAGAAAATAATCAAGATTTAATATATCATTGTTATTCGAACAAGAATCAACGACCATAACTTGCCAAAAGAAAAATAATAATAATATTCGGCTTTTTCTTTAGTCTGCAATGAACAATCAGTTTTTGGCTTGACAATTTTTGTTTCAGGCACTGTGTTGGAACTGGTCCTATTTGGGATGTGAGTCGAACTTCTCATAAAAGTAACAAAATAAAACGGGGCTATGTAGAAGCCTATAGAAGTGTTAACAAGCAAGGTGAATGACTAGTACCAGCATACGAGTAGTAGATGTGAAATTGAAAAGCGCACAAAAATTCATTATTTTTTCTAAGAAATATATTCGAGTAACAACGACTCATACCATTGGAATAAAGTGCATAAAATCGGGTGTATAGGTTTCCGAACAGCAGCCCCTAAATTTAGCGACATGGATTGCCCCGTGGAGTTTGTCCAATTTGAAATTGACGAGACAGCCAGGGCATGCAAAGACAAGGGGCAGGAGGGTAACAAGGTAATCGCAATATAAACTAAGGAAATATACTACACAAATAGAAATAGCACACCAGGCACGATTTGGAAAGTCAATCAGTAAGTACTGGTTTTTTTTTCTTTCGTTTGAACAGTAAGACAGTTTTAGCTCCTAAGGAGAAAGTGCACTCATAGTCATAGGTACATGGCAAATATCTGAATTCTGAACCACTGGTAACAAATCCTGATGTATCAGGATACAAGAAAGAAAAAAAAAAACTAGTTGAACACGAAACGTTACTTAAGCTGAACCCTCTTCTTTGTTCGAGTCTTCCTCCGTTGGCTTAGCAGGGGCCACAGGTGATGGCGAGCCTTCCACTCCCACCTCTGCTCTTAGCTCATTGATGCTTTGCTCCAAATCATTTATACGGTTTCCCATCTCATCAAGTGCATTGACGTCAAGAAAAACATCAGCAATTCGAGCAAAGGGCAAATCAGCAATACCCACGCAATGGAATTAGCATGACTACCAATATAAATGATATCACATATACACAACCGTGCACAAATTGCATTAAGCCATGAGTCACAAATTGGCATAACTGCAAAGGCGGCTTGCATTGAGTTTATAAAAAGAAGAAGCTCAAGATGCAGCAGCTATGCATATTTACAACCTGTGCTGTGGTGTATATATGCCATCATGTTATTGGTTTGAGTTTTGACATGCATTTTATAGTATGGGTATTGCAGACTTGCCCGTGAGTTATAAAGAACAACCTAAAAGTTTTCAAAACACAAACAATTAAAAAAAAAAAAGGGCCGACCCAGTTCAAATACCCACTTTGTGAGTGTCTGGGGAAGGGAATACTCTAGGCAATCTTTCCCCTACTTTTTGCAGAGAGACTGATTCGAACCCGCGACCTGACACACCACGGCAAGCAAGCTTACGCTGTGCCAAGCCAACCCGCGACCTGACACACCACGGCAATGCAGTGATTTAAACACCACATAACCAAACTTTGAAGGTTCCATTTAATTCCCCAAAAAATCTCAAAATGCATTCCTTGAAAGATTGTTATTCATGAATACAAGTTAACGACATGAAATCCATTTTAGATCTCCAGTCATCTGACCTCTTTGAATCATATCTTATTTCCGGAAAAAAGATCACTATTATGAATTACCATTTTCTGAAATTAGTTTCTTTAACAAATTCATATTTGAAATTAGCTTACTTTATGAACTTGAAGAGTGTCCAAAAAGGATATTCCTTGTAACGATGGAGTCAGACATTGTCTGGAACCTACTTTGCTGGAAAAAAAAAAATTGTTAGCAGCAGCAAAATATATAGTGAAATTCAGCAATGCAGTTCTAAGAGCCTAGAGTATACAACTCACCATCTGCTGAAGAAGATTTTGCACCTGAAGAGAGAAAAAAGGGGGCAGACGAAGGTCAAAACTGATTGAAATACAAGAGCAACAATTAAATCATCTAACTAAAACTTGTCCCAAATGTAAACAGCAAGTACATCAACTTGCATACTCCCACTCTCATCATAGACTTTGGGACAACCATCAGGTACACCAATTTGCATATTGACATAAACACATGCAAAATGCAAGCAATCATAGAACAAAACCATTAACTATTTAAGATGCTTAACAACTTACAAAAACTGTCATATCAGCAGTGCTTTGCTTTGGGTCTTCTGAATCATGTCCGTCCTGTCATCAAAAAGAGAAGATTATGAATGAAAAAGGAACCATACGATAAACCAAAACTTAACAAATGAAATGAAACTCAAATGACATATAACCATGCAATGAAATGAAATAGGCTCGAATATATTCATACAGCTGAAGATCCCTAATCACTCAAAATTGAAACTGAATAAATTGCTAACACTCTAAAATATTGAGCATAGATATATCTACGAGGCTTAACAGGCACATTTGGACCCGATTTGGCATTGGATTTGGGAAAACCTAATCGCTTAAATATTCAAATTGAGATTAATGTATGAGAACGCATTAGCACCACACACAACGAACGAAGAATATAGAATAATAATTAAAAAGAAAAAAAGACAGGGAAATCAGAGAGAGAGCCAAACCATGATGTATGTGTTCGACGCAGCACCTGGAACTCCTTCAACAAGTTTCAAAGCCTAAAATGCTACCAAGCAAAGAACTCGACGACACTCATCCATTGAATCGTGCGAAAGATATATTCATGCGAATCATGCCTAGCCCCATGGGTTACAGGTGGAATTACAAAACTAACACTCCCTTTTTTGAAAAAAAAAAAAAAAAACCAAAGAATTTTTAATTTTTCTCTCATTTTAGGCTAATGCTTATTATATTTTATCTAGACATCAAAGCCTTAGCTTTATTTTAATTTACTTATCTCTTTTTCATATTAGCTTATACGCATTCTTTATAAATACTGGAGCTGCTTTTTAAAAATATTTCAAATTTTAAATAAAATATCATGGGCATTTTAGTCATTTTAAAACGGCAAAGTTGAAGAGTGTTTGAGCGGCATTCCGTTCAAATAATTTTATGCATATTCAAATTTGAATAGCACATCACACGGCATCGATTTTATTATGCCATTTCACTCCACTTTTAACTTTTAAGTGAAGTTTATTATGTCACGTGGCTTACACGGGACTAGGGGAGGATCAAAGGTAGTAAAAATAAGGCTTCTTATTAGTATATCGTAAGAAAAAGGAAAATTGTCACTTATCAAATGCATAGTTTTTTAAAAAATATAAATAAATAAATAACCACACACGAAAGGTTGCTCTTCAACTGAGAAATCACACATTTGAAAGGACTTCATCACGAGTCACATGAAAAAAGAAAAAGAAAAAATAATAATAAAATAAATAAGAGGCACTTAAACTAATTCAGTGATGTTTGTTTGGTAATTTGAGATTTATAGCGCTAAAAAAAATTCTTTTCTCATTTACATCGTCAAATATCAACACAGTTTTTTCCCCGTCAATATTAAATCATTTGTGCTATTAAATGTCAATCATTCCCTTTGAAGATACATTCAGCAATTAAAACTTAATTAGTAAGTGCAAAAATTTCAGAGTTACCAATGGAATTGAAAATAAAACATAAACCTTATCAAAACGTGGGCACCGAAATCGATTGTTGCTCCTATGTTCTGTTTTACATCCAAGTTAGTAATCCTGACGCTTGCTCCAAGATACATCACAAACATTTACATCAACGGGGAAGAAGTGATAAGGGAAAAATCATTTGTTTAAGTCATCCCTTTTCCTCCAGAGAATACAGGGTGAGGAGTCTTGAAACTTCTATTTATCTTTGTGAGAGCGTGGTTTATTTTCTTCATAAGGATACTCAGGTGGAGCAGACCACAAACCCCAAAGAATAATTAAGTGAAGGCAGAGAAGTAGCGCTGATGAAAGGCTGTTTGAAGGATAGATATTCCAGCATAGCTCTACTCCCACGAACAAAATCAAACTGCTTGATCATATAGATAAATGGATCAATTATGAATTCAATAGAAGATAAAATCATAAAAAATTAAAGAAAAGGAAAGGATGTGGGTTGACCTACCGCAGCAATGTTGGGTAACGCGTTCTCCATAACAAGTAAGGCAAACTATAGAAGTACCTGTACCATAAGCCAAATTGTAAGAGTTAGCATCATTGCACTTGTTAGAATATGAAACCACAAACGTAAAACAACTGTGTTATTATGTGCATAATATCTGTCTAACAGAACTAGTTCGAGAAGGCTCAGCATAAAGAAAGTAAAATACTTTCTGAGAACATATGATCTGGTCTATACGAGAATTAGTAAGTGACCATCAACGGGAAAAGTTGGTTATAACTGACACATCTGCAGGAAGAAGGACAACACTAACTGAAATACCAGTATAAATGGAAACTGTGAGAGGCAAGGCTGGTTGATAAAATTACATCCAAAGCCAATTTCTATTCACCAAAAAAAAATTATAGCCAAATATATGCAATCATCTTGTTGATGGAATTGACTGACTGCAAATTATTTCTATGAAGAATGTTTTCACCATAGGTCATGGTGCATTCAGGCTGGGCCTTAGAATGTTCCACCATCTTATTACAATGTATCAAACCCAGCCAATTTTGTCACAAGAGGCTGTTTTATTCTTATTTTTCCTCTTCATTTTTACAATTATGTATATAATTAAAATTAAACCAAGTTAGTTTTGCATCTAAAGCTAACAGTATTATCATTAATAGATGACAAAGGTCATTCCAAGCAGACTTACCATGCATAGAACTGATAATGCAACGACCGAGCACATACAATACCAATGAAGTTTCCAACAAACATAGTTGTCACAATATCTGAGTAAAGGAAAGATTTAGTATTACTATAACGAAAACTGGAAGTAATGTTCTATCTCTTAAATCCTACATGAGGCTAATTACTTACGTTCTTTAGTAAGGATCTTGATGGATGATGAACTGCTCTTGTTAAATGTCTTAGAAGAGGAGAAGAAAAGTGCAAACCTCAGCCTCATAGAGAGATATCTGGAATGCAGAAAGTTGAGAAGCCCTCCTTCATGTCTGTAAGCAACTAAATAAGTAAACATATATAATCCAGCTGAATCAAAACTCCAATCCATATACACCAGAATCCTATATATCCCAATTATGATAGAATCTATATTAAAACATTAGTCATACAGCATCAACAACAATAGCCATTTTCCACTAGGTGGGGTCAGCTACATCATTCAAACAACATCATTGTGTTTTGTCAAATACCCGGTCTTGGGTGAAGCCATTCAGATCTAAATCATTTTTAATAGTTTCACTAAAGTTTATCTTGACTTTCTTATACCTCTAACTATTGGGTTATCTTCCATCTGATCGAATCTTCTCACTGGGACTTCTATTGGTCTTCTTCTCAAATGGCCAAACCATCTTAGATGCAATTCTAATCATATTTTCCTCAATAGAAGCCACTCCTACTTTCTCTCTAATACATTTATTTCCTAATCTTATATATTCTTGCATGTCCACTCATCTATCACAACATTCTTATCTCTACAACACTTAGTTTATGCTCTTGTTGGCTACTGCCCAACATTCAGTACCATAAAGTATTGCTGGTTATTATTTATTGCGTCAAAACAGAAGATAAAGATCTTATCAAATCTATAACTTGACAAGAATACTTAAGAATATTTTTGGCCAAAATGCACATAACCCCCTCCTACTATAGGTCAATTGCAGAAATCCCCACGGAATTCAAAAGTCAGTAACTCAACAACCCGAACTTGCAAATTGTGAAATGTAGAGCAAAACTGTAAATTTAACCCCTCATGCACGTGGAGAAAGCCCCCCTAGGGAGTCAATATGCACTGTTTGTTAAGTTCAAGAAGTCAAATAGTTAGTTGGGGTTTTTAGCAATTGATCTATAGTTGAAAGTGGGTTCCTTGCATTTTAGCCAAAAAATTTACAATGACCTAGATAGAAAAAAATAAAATAAAACTTTTATACCTACTTGCACCATCTATAATGTGCAAATGAAGCAAGTGATATGAGGTGAGCAGCCAACAAAAAGATTGCAAATCCCTTCGATACAAACACTGGTTCAGCGACGAATTTGAAGTTAACAGACCTGATAACATACAATTGAAATATATATCAGGAACGTTCAGGGATGAATTTGAAGTTAACAGACCTGATAACATACAATTGAAATATATATCAGGAACGACCTAAGTGAACCTATTAAAAAAAGGGTAAAATACACTTTATCCCATTAAGCTTAAGGGTAACACAAATTCAATACATCAACTTCAAGATCCTACACCTAACCCCTTTGATGTTTGGACTGAAGTGAAACTGTTTGCATCTAAATTAAGTTAAACAGTATAGGTAACGTGTGCAATACATGACCATTGACTGGAAAACCACACAAACCCTCTGAATTCCCCATTCATCTTAATCCAGTTCTAAATTGCCATCCCAGCATCAAAATTCACCCCCCTTCAGTCCACGAAAAGCAGTTAGGTATTTATTAGTAAAAATTTTGCCACCATTCACAATTGATTAAAGAAAAGGAATTGGTCTTTAAGGGCTCTTCAAAACCCTTTTCACAGTATTTTTCTCTTCAAACAAGAAGGCTCAAATTATCCCCCATCTAACAGCACCTCCAGACAAACTCAGCCATGTGCACACCATTAACAGTCCTCTGCTTTCTAGCTAACCTTGATCTCTTATATTCTTCAAGTGTGGAATCCCTTCAATCCTCTTTGCCAATAACAGGATACTTAGATCCACTTGCCCTCTTCTTAATGCCCTAGTAAATGAGCTTCCAACCAGGGTTTTCACAACAGAGTAGTGTTTTTTAGCCTTGAAACAGTGGGAAGGAAATGAACAGAGAAGAGATGAGGTGGGCCACATGAGAATGACAAGATGCATGTGAAGAGGATTTCCATCCACAAAATGGAGGAACTAATATTTTTCACCTAGATACAAACATTAGAGGGTTTAGTGCAAGATTTTAAACTTTGTATTTTTATTTTGTGAACCCATTTACTAATAAAGAAAAAACATATACAAAAGAAGAAATTTATTCATATTGGTGCTTTCACATGAAGAGAACTAAAGTATAGATATACATCGATGCAGCAAGATAAAAAAACCAAGAGAAAAAGAAAATATAACTATATTTCTCAATTTAATATATGTGAATTATATTTTAGACACCAAATATATTTTAGGCATGAGTCATAAGCTTATGAATAGCATTTGGAGGCACCTATCTAAATATTTTCCTTACTGCCAGAAGGTTGCAGATGATCCTCGCATAAAATTAAACTTTACATACCCTTATTTGAGTTATTTCCCTTCTCCCTTTCACCATCATTTGACCAAAGAAAAATGGCTTTCGGATTATATTAAAATGCTAAATTTGTTTGCAGAGTTCATACATCAAAATACAAATTCAGAAGCAAGTACCAGAAATGGATGAAGACACGGCCAAGATCAAAGGCCCTTGATATGTACGCAACTGGATGTGAAATCAGGAAAGGAAGCCCCACTAATATCTGTAGCAGTAGTTCACCATATAGGATTTAATGAATGCCACCAAAATTGGACATTGCTCACTCTTGAGAACCAATCAATCTTGAAGCCCAAAAGAAACTCACCTGACAATGTGGATAGAATATTTAAGAAAAAAATACACCAACCATCGGGCATCGAAAGATTTGTTCACTCTGTAAAGCATTTTGTACGAGGAAAATAAAACACGAAACAGAGTAGAGAAACAAAACCTAATGCCACATAACATTTTTGCACTCACAACATCACAAATATACAAAAGGAGACAAAGAAAAGAAAAGAACCTGAACAAGTGCTGCACCAGCTAAAGCCAATAAGACGCCACCGATATCCATAGCCTGCATGTGTGTGAAGAAAAGGAGGCTACATAAGCAATGTTGTGGTGATTGCCAAGACTCACTCAAAAGACCATAAATGCAACATACTCGACTGTAAATATTTTATGTACCTTCAGCATGAGGAGCAGTAAAGGTGGAGCATAAAGAAGCACATTCATCTTTACCGAAACAGCCCCACTAACAAATAATTATGAAAAGCCAAGTAAACATTTTAACCCGATAGAAAGAAGAGTTTAGGAAGAGATCCGTTACCTAAACATAATCAAACCTAGATTCCATCTTCGATGCATAAGCAAGAGCAATGCAGCATGAAAAAGTGTCATCGCCACACAATCATTAAAGAGTCGAAGCACGAAGATAGAATGCACTCTTTTTGACAGAGAAAGCAAGCAAAGGGCCCACCAAGGAAGCTGTTAGACATTTTCAAGAACAACGATAATTAACACCAACAAAACAAATAAGAAGTAGGGGTGTGCAAAATAACCAAAAAAATGAACCGAACCATGAACCGAACCGTCCTTAAAATAACCGGTTTTTAAAAATCAGTTCATGAACCGAACCGGTTTTTAAAGAACCAGTTCATGAACCGAACCGGTTTTTAGAACCAGTTTATGAACCGAACCATTTTGAACCGAACCGTTTTCAAACCGAACCAAAATTGATTTTTATAACTTTATTTTTAAAATTTTTAAATTTTTTTCCTTTCAAAATAGGGTTGACCCAAAACGGTTATGAACCAAACCGTTTCCGAAGAACCAAATTGATTTTTATAACTTTATTTTAAATTTTTTTTTTTAAACATGGTCGAACCGAACCGTTTCCCAACAAACCCAACCACTTAAACCAATTTGGTTCGGTTTTTTCAAAAAATTTGGTTTGGTTCGAAGCATGCACATACCTAATAAGAAGAAAACCAATAAGGGCTGGGAGAAAACGAGTAACAGATAGTACAATTGGCATAGAAATTCAAGCCTGGAAATATGGATAGTTATCAAGGGGAAGAAAATTCAATGGTTCAGCATTACTGAGGTTTCCTTACCACATCAGTCTTCACATAAATGAAGAGAATGATTGCCAGATTAATGACATACAACACTCCAAACAAAATCTGCAATGAGAAAAGAGAAAAACATAACAAGCCATCAAGTATTTGAGTAAAGCATCCCTTGTATATAGTTGAATTGGAAATAGAACAATGCAATGAGAAATGAATGAAATTACAATGGTGACCTGAGCAGGGTAAACTTGTCCACCAGTAAGGTAGTAGAATGCAGAGTAAATGTATAGAAAACCAGCAGGGTAGACAAGAGGACCAGTGTCACCCTTCAGGTTCCGGTAATCTCTCTCTCCTCCGAGAAACCCGATAACCTGTGACATGTAAGCGTCCCAATCTATCTTTGTATCTGAAATTAAACACACACAACACATGACATCACGTCAGAAAGGAGTGAAGTATGCATTGAATTGAAGGAGATGATATGAATATCGAAATTACAGGGGACAAATGCAATTATGAGAAAGACGAGGACGGCATCGGCAAATAACAGAGCAACTGCGAAGGGTATCTTGGGGTTTTCGATAAAAGTGTTGGTTGGTTTTGATCTCGGAGGAGGTGCCGACTGCGTCACGGACTGAACAGCCATCGTTTCTCTGCTTTTCAATCTTCTGCCTCCGATTTCCATTTCCACCATCAACAGTCTAAGCTAACAAGTTAAAACTCCTCGCTGACTTTGTTTTTCGTTCTTGGGCTTCAACCGGATGGGCCACGGTAAATGGATGTACATACACCATTACGGGCATTACCCAAGCCTGCTTAGGAAAAATTAGTGTGGGAATAAATTATTACGTTGAAGTAATTTTTTTCTTCATTTTTTATAATTAAAAGTTTTTTATTTATATTAAATGTTCAGCAATTAATATTCTTACTATCAAAATTTTCTACTACTAACTCACTGTCTATCTAATTACCATTGAATTAACATTTTCTCTTTTTTTCAAAACTTTTTTGGATTCTCTCTATTTGATTTAAGGATAAATGTGTATCATTTTAAAGGATGTAAAGTTGTGTCATTTTAAGAGAGAGAAAAAGATATATAAAAGAGAAGAGAAAGTTAACAAAAAAAAAAAAAAGATGTGAGTCTCACCTCTTTGTGAGAGTAAAAAGATATAAGTTGTGTCATTTAAAAAGATAAATATTTTTTCCTTAATTTAATAATAATTAAATAGGTAGCAAGTTAATAGATTTTTTTTTTGATAAAAACAATATCCTGCCTCTTTAATAAATGAATGTACTGAGTTTGGTACAATAAATGTACCAAAAGTTTGCTTGTTGGTGCGGAAGTTGGCCGAGAGACTTTTGGTGTATCCAAAGTACTAATTTTTCTGTGGATTTTATTAATCTTAAAGAAAATAAATTATC